>CANXYC010149362.1:0-13241 GCA_948193065.1 Aleurites moluccanus | reverse complement strand
CATGCCTTTCTCAAGGCATACCTAACTACCTGTATTTTACCTCCTAATCCATCAACCATTTTTTGTTACCTCTGGCCATGGTTCTGGGAGCTTAGTAAAAAACAATGTTGACATGTAATTTTGATTATTAAGATCAAGATTATAATAATATTTCTGAAATTCACATACATAGTTATCGAAATAGTACATGTCACATATCTGTAATTTCATCAATGTCATTAAGGATTGTTCTCTTTCTAATGACTCAGTTGATATTGAGAAACCACAAAACTCTCTTTTCAGGGCATCTACTATGATAGCTAGAACCTCATCTTTTCAGGGCATCTACTATGATAGCTAGAACCTCATCTACTAGAACTGCTTTCCTAATTTCATCTCTAATAAAGGTTTGAACTACTAGCTGATCCCAAAATTTATGAGCATTGCCAACCATGGTGGCTTTGCAAAGTTCGTAGGTGGCCTCAGTTGAGTAGCTACCTGCTCTAGTTGTAAACCTGATCATGGTAATCCACTCATCTATTTTTTCAGAAGCATGCTTTTCACAATCTAAGTTTAGAAAAGCTGCTGGGGTGATTATGGGCCTTAATGAATTATCCCTAGGCTGAAATTCTGGTTTTGTTCTATGGGGATAATTTGGTTTATATTCTGCCCTCTTTGTAGCAAGAAGCTCATTAAATGTTTTTATCATCTAAATGTAAAGGAGTTTCTTCTACCAGACCTAGAGATTTTCTAAGGTCTTCAGCTGTTTTGTTACTTTCCTGATTAGCAGCTCTAATGTCAGGGTCAACAATATAAGGAACTATTTTGTCTTTCCTTAATTGCAAAATTTTTTTTTCAGAAAGAGGTTTTTTCAAAGCTCTTTCTCGCTCAATTGCATCAAGCTTATCATTCACCAATTTTCCTACTTCTTTTGCTAAAACATTTCTTTATTCTAGTGAATCGCCTATATTTCCTTTTGCATGCAACTGCTCAAGGAGATTGCTCACTTCATTATGAATATTTTGGAATGAAGTCAATCCTAAAGGATTTGAGCTGACACTTTCTTCCCTATCTAAGTTCCTCATTTTTTATCTAGAACTACTGGGTGTATTTTCAATTTTTTCTTTATTTTCTAAAAATGTTACCCAATTTTCTAGACCTGGAGAATTTTCCCAGAGAGTAAGAAAAAAGTCAATTTTTCTGAAGTGCAATCTTTTCCCAATTAAATAATCTCTTTTTAGATTATCACTCCAATTTGAAGTTATAGAGGTTTGCAGAGGAGTATCTTGATCTAAAATGGCTAATTGATTAAAAATCGGATACTGCTCTTCTAAAAATTCAATTATGTCAGCTACACCACAATATTCATGGGCAATCTTATTTTCTAAGGAGAATTTCTATAAATAGAATCAATTCTAATTAATTCGTCCATATACTTAATTCTTCCGCAAACCCAAGAATATTCCCACTGTATCAGTGGATGCTCTTTTCTTTTTGTAATCGAAAAGTGTTTTATACTGTTATACACTCTTCCAGGGACTAATAAATTCCCTCAAAAAATTTCATCCATAAACTAGCAATTTAAAAATTTTGGACCTAAGTGAAAATGATTTTTGAAATCCAGGGCCAAAATGTAATTAAATGTTAGTTTATTTTCTGAAAAGGACTTTTATATTTTAAAAACTAAGTTTAGGGACAGTATCATTACAAATTAAAGTTAAAGGATCATAAAACGTATTAAGCTTAGTTGAGGGACTATGAACGTTATTAACCCTATTTTTTACGGAGCCTATAACTTTATTTATGAATGAATTTTAAAAATTTATTTTAAATTTTTTTTATAAATATTAATAAATTTTTATATTGATATAGTTTTATTGCTTTTTAATATTTATTTTATATTAATATTTTAATTAATTTTTAGTATTTATTTTATTAATATTGATATACTTTTATTTACATTATCCTAGATTTTTCTAATTCTTCATTTTAATTTATATAATAAAAATATATATTTTTCATCTTCCTTTCATAGCTAAATATAGACAAAATTTTATATGGGATTTAACACACACACACACACACGCACATATATATATATATATATATAATCCCTTTGTCATCAATAAATTTTTAATAATTTTATAATTATTATCCATAAAAGTTATATGTCTTGAATATTTATTTCATTGAAAATATTATATGTTTTGAGGAATTGACTCCACAGTTGTATTTTTTTCATTTCAACTATTAAAAATATTTTAAAATTAATTTATGAATTGTACAAAGAGCAAGATATCCTATTTATATATTCAAAAAGTATATAAATTAAATACGACTTTATAATATTGAAAACAAATCTATTATAAGATATATAAACGAATGCGGGTGAACAGTAGAATCCAAATTGATTTTGAATTAGTAATTTACCCTCCTGCCCTTTTTTTTTTAGCTAACTCCTTAACCAAATGTTGTCGTATCATGGGTGTTTTCTTTTTTACGCATTAAATTGTGAAATTACCAAATTGTCCTTTCTTATACTTCGCGCTGTTTTATACGGTGCCATTTGTGGGGTACATGCATCATTTATTATGTAGCAACTTATATGCTTTTTTGTGTTTTAGAAGGGCCAAAAATTCATTTTGCTTTTCTCTTTATATTTATTGTATGTTTCTCCTTTCTGGTGAAGTCTTTGCCATTTCTATTTCCTCTTTCTTCTTTTCATCTTTCCTTGTAGTTCTCTCCTTGATTTGTTGTTTTTGTTTGCGATGGTTAATCGTCTATGGCTGGAGGCTATTTATTGCTTTAAATTTTTTTATTATGATTTTTCCCCTAATTAGCTTCTGTGAAGCTTTCTAAATGCATGTGTTCTTTGTAGATTTGTGTTGAGATTTCTTTTTAGGTTATGGGTTTCATCTGAGGTTTAGTCGCTTCAATTTCTTTGTCTTTTTCATCTTTTCTTTCAGGTTTTTTGTTTTTTGTTATTGTGCTGATGGTTGTTTTTGCCGTGGAAAAATTATCTACCATGTCAAAACCAGCACTTGGTTTTAATGAATCCGATTTTGGAACCTTTTACTGTGATTAGTTTCTCTTTGGATTCAATAAACTTTTGTGCTGGAGGAGAAATCAATCTCAAAAAAATAATGAATTTTTTCACTTATTTTGCAGAGTTCATCTGCTGCCACTGATGCTATGGGTTTTGCCCTAGGTAATGAGTTTAATGCTGTAAATTCATTTTATTTTTTATTTATTTTATTTATTAATTTATTTTTTAATTGTATTGTGGATTTGGAGTTGCAGATCAACGATGATTTTAGGTTTCGGATTCGGATCCGTAAGGAAAACGATGAGGAATCAGAAGAAAAGAAAGCTTTATAAAGGCGTTTAAGCATGGGGTGGTGGTTATCTATGATGGTTTGTTATTTGCGTTGGTTCATGATTTATGGGTTAAGTCTCTATTCTTTTTTTATGTATATTTAATTTTTTGGCCTAATTATTTTTGCCTGAACACTCCTCGGTTCATCCACTGCGGTTGATGCTTGTATTCTTTAGAGATCTGGGTTGAAATATATTTTTATATTTTAGATTTATTTCTATCTAAGTTAATATTTGTAGATATGCCATCGAAGAAGATCCAATGATATTCTTCTTCGAATGATTTATGGGTTAAGCCTCTTTTATATATATATATATATTTTATTTTTTGGCCTGATTATTCACTCTAGCTATCTACAAGGCTGGTTGGTACATTTACTATGGCGGATGCATGTATTCTTTGGAGATCTAGGTTGAAATTTTTTTTTTTATATTATGGGTTTGTTTTTCTCTCTAAGTTAATATTTGTAAATTTGTTGTCAAAAAAGATCTGATGATATTCCTCTTCCTATGATATTCTCAGCAACCAAACAGAGGAGAAAAAGGGTTTCCATGAAATCTGTTTGGCAAATGGAACTAAAAGAACCTTTGTAAATATCAATCCATTTTGTTTCCTTTTTTAAATTGATTGTGTAGTGTGTTTTGACTGGTAATTATTATTATTTTTATTTATTGAACATATATAAATTGATTTATAAGGGGTTTGAGAGGAGAATAAAAATGGGTATGATGTTGAATTACGAAGAGACACTATTGAGTGGAAGAGTAAAACAAAGCGTGAAGAGATAGAGGTGATTCTTAAAAAAAAAAAAAAAAAAAAAAAAATTAGAAGGAAAAAAGAAAGAAGAGATAGAGGTAATTTATTCATGGTCCTCTCCAAGATCTCTTAGTATTTCTCTCATGTACTCCTTTGCTCAGGTTAATTTCTCCCTTTCTTTTCTGCAATTCATTTGCTTAGTTTTCCATATTATTGCTTTATTTTTATATGTTTTTGTCTCTTAATGTTCATTTTAATTTGAGTTAATTCTTCACTTTGAAAATTTGATAAAATTGAAGAAATTGATCATTAATTTATTTATATTATCATAAAGCTAGAGAGTTGCTATTGATTGATTACTATTCTTTTTTTTGGTTGAGTTTTATAAAGAGGAAAGATATGAAAGTGCTTGAAGAACCTCTATATGCAACTTTTCTAAAGGTAACAGGCGTTTTGTCTATTAGGTTTTGATTTAATTTTTTTTAAATTAGTTAGGAAGTATTTGGATTGTAAGTGCTCACATAATTGTTATTGTGATTGGGTCTGCAGTTTTCAAAATACAAGTAGACAAAAAACTCTCCCTGGTAGTTTTTCTAGAAGAAATATGTAGTTGGATGATAGAGTTTTGGTGTTCTTTATCTTCAGAAATTCAATTTCATTTTGTTACGTATTTGGGTTGATTGTTGATTTTTTATTATTATTCATTGTTCAATTATGTATCTAGGTTATTATTCCTAATTTATCTGGCCATATTAGTTCTTTTGATATTTTGCTTGAAATTGTTTTTGATATGGTGGATAATTAGTGTTTTGGTTGGTTGTTTGACCTCCATGGATATCAGCTTTAAGTAATTAATGTTTGCATTTGTGAATTTGAAATGAATAGTTTTATTTAAATTTTCGCTAGAAACTCAATTTGCAAATCTAAAAATGCTCAAGAAGGTTACCATTGTTATTGAATATGAAGCAGAGCATACATTATTTTGTTTCATTACATTAGATTGATGTTGCATATTTTGATCCAGAATCGAAGTTTTCAAACCTATTGTAAGTTTATTTTTACTTGCTTATTCATGGTTTTTTGCTTACCAAAACTATGACTTACCTATTTGTAATACCCTAGGAAATGCTAGCATAATTGAACAATAATATAATCAGTTATTGATCTGGGATCATCGAAATAACTAAGAATAATTTTTGAAATACAGTTAAAATGCATTTGTGATACTATTCCGAAAAATATCGATGTTAATTACACTGCTCGGGGAAATAGCAGTCCGGTTGACAGATGAATTTCTGATTCAGATCAGGGGATAAAGAATCATATATCTATATGTGAAATTATGGTGAAAAGAAAGAGTTGAAAAATATTTTGGAACATTGAAAATTTAAGTAATGGCAAAATCATAAATAAGTTGATCTTTAGGAGTATTGTGGGAAATCAACTGTCTGAGTTTTAGAATTAGTATTTTTATAATAAAGTACAGATAAAAAGAAGTCATTTCAGTTCCCACTTTTAAATATAATTCTCAACAAAATTGATAGAATAAATTACAAAAGAAGTTGGGGTAAAAGTCTAATTATTTGATAGTTTAAGGACCAAAGTATAATTTGCCAATTTTGCATGCCTTAGAAGAAATTTGCTTCATCTTTCTCTTCTTCTTCTTGGCCGAACCTCCTCCATCTTTCTCCCTCCAAATTTCATGCAAAAACCTAAGGAAAACCTATAGAAAACTTGAAAACAAGCTTGAATTCTTACTTTTCCATATAATTTTTACCTAAAAAATCAAATAGTTTCAAGAATCCTTTGAAGAAAAATTTCGGGTGGATCATCCATATAAGGTAATAAGTTGATTTCTTTAGTTTGTTGGTTGTTTTAGATGTATTAGATGATAAATAAAATGGATTTGGTATTTAATTGTATCAATTAATGCAATCGGTAAGTTTTCCCCAAAATCCAAATACTAATTCAAAGTTTTTTGGTATGAATCTTTGATTTAGTATTAGTTCATATTAATTAAGCTTAGAATATGTTACGTGGAAGTTAATGGATGAATTATTTATGCTTAGTTTGGTGTAGAAAATCAAGAATTAGAAAAATATCATTTTTGCCTCTTATTAAGATTTTGGTGGAAAAACAATTTTGCTAACTTATTTGGAGTGTGAGGTGAGTTTAATATGCATCAATTATCATGCCTAAAGTGTTAAAATGTTGATTGGAAACCTTTCTTAAAAAGGCCATTTTGGTCGAACCTAAATAAGGCATTGTTGCCTTTGATTTTGCTTTATTTTGCCTTGATTTCACTTGCCATTTGAATCCTTTAAATGTTGTTTATTATTGAGTTTATAATGCCTATTATATTCCATTGATTGTGAGTTGTTATTGATTATTGGGGCAATGTTGGAGTTGCTCCCAAACCATACCAAATTGTCCATTTAAAGTTGACATAAAGTATTTGTTGAAATACCTAGTTCATTTTGCCATAGGCCTACCATTGATTTCATCCATAGGCCTACCATTTGAATGCCATCATCACCAGCGACATTGACATGCCAATTGTGTAAACATTTTATTCATGTATGACTATTCTATGTTCCATCTCATTGTTAATTGCCAAACTTATTACTATTGTATACTTACCTATTATTGCTAATCCGTTGCTTAATTACAGCTTCATTTGATTGACATTTAAGTTATTGATACTTTATGAGACCATTGCTATTTAATGGTACCTAATGATTAGTTCTATACCTATAATGGTTCTAATGTGATTTTACAGAGCTTCCTTGCCTACGGGGTAGCAGGTGAATACCATCAGCGATGTGCACATTGTATACTAGATAACCTAGCTGGAAAGGGTTAACTGTCCTAGCCATAAGACCTAATCAGTCTTATGTTTATTGATATGTGATTGACATATGATATATGAGTTTCATGGCCCATTATTTATCTTATCTACATGACATGAGTTTCTTTGGCATATTCGTCGATTCCATAGTTCTTTACTGTATTCTATTTTTTTTATTCTGATATTGGTGTGTAGCTAAATTATTTATTATTTTCTGCCCTTTGTTTATTGATATCCTAGCCTTTTCTTGAGTCAATGCATATTAGATTCACTGAGTATTTTTATACTCACCCTTTTATTGTTTCCCCTTTCCAGGTGCAGAATAGGAGGTAGAAATCCCAACTTTTGGTTCTTTGTGGATTTCTGTGGCATCAGTAGTGACAGTGTAATTATATTTAACACTGTATTTTGTATATATTCTATAGTTGCTCCATAGGTTGTATAATGACATAATTAGATTATGTATATGTATGTATGGCATATTATGGAGTATAATTAATGTTATAGAATGAAATGCAGAATAATTACAAACAAACTACAGAATGTCAGAATCGAACTTAATTGAGTAATTAATTAATTAATTGATATAATTGTATGTGATACTAGGTTCTACGAGTGTCGGTCGCCTCTAGCATCTCCTGCATCCTAGGACCGTCATATTCCAAAATCTGGACGTGACACTATCTTTCTCTATTCAAAGTAATGTATTATTTATTTTCATTGGATTGATGGCATTGAGTTTCAATTAGAATTTTTTTGGTTTTGCCTTTTGGTTTTATATGAAAAATCAGTTTTGTCTATCATAACGCTGATCATTTTGAGGAGTTTTTACTTTGTGACAATTTGAATATATGTGGCAACAACATTGACTTATTTTTTTAACTACCGAGGAGAGATTGTGGGTTTTGGGGTTAATTTTACTCGTCGTCTCTCAACTTATGACTAATGCACATTATCGTCCCTCAACTTAATTTTGTAACATTAATATCACTCAACTAATATGGCTTGTAACAGTAATATCCTTCTGTCACATTTTCATCTAACCATATAATGGAATGCACACGTGGTAATCACATCACCAATTTTATATTCAAATTTATGCCACGTTAGCATTATTTTTTGAAATGGAATTCAACTATACACACCTATCTATTTCTTATTTGTCTAACTTTGTCTCTCCCTTCTCTTTCTCTCTCTCTCTCTTCCATGCTCTCTCTCTCTACCCATGCTTTCTCTTTCTACCCATGGTCTCTTTCTCTAACTTCAAACTATCTATCTCCATTCTAGACTCTCTTTGACTTTTCCTCTCTCGATTTTTTCTCCGTTTCTCTACACACATCGATTCTTCTTTCAATTTTTCGCTGTCAGCTATATCTCTGTTCCTTGATTCTTTTTTCTTTGAAAGCTTAACTCTGAATGGTGAAAAGGACAAACTTAATATTATAAAGCGAAAAGTTTGGGCGGCAAAGTTTTGGAATAGAGTGAATTTTTTTTTTTTTGGAAAAGTATAGTCTTTTGACTTTGAAACCAAAAAAAAAGTATAGAATAGTGGGAAAAGGTTCGTGATTGTGGTGGACCAATATCCAGTCATGGCCAGCCATGGACCAGGTATGTAAAACAAATGCAATCCCAGATGAGAACAAAAACTAACTTTATGTGAAAAAATTAGGTTTTTATTGTTTGTTAATTGAATATGTATTGTTTACTGTGAAAATTTAGAATTTTAAATTATCGATTCTTAATTGAATAATAGAAAGTATGATATTTAATTAATATATACAAGTTTTTATAATTTTAGGTATCTGTATGTTAAATGGACATGCAGGGTTTGTTAAATAGGCATGTATTATTTCTATATCTATGTACAATATTATATTCATATGGTTCAAACTATTTTTTTTTTTTGTTGTATGAAGTGATTTGTGGATGTTGTAGTATGTATTATGCATACATATGTTGTATTTATGCTGGGTTTTGTTTTGTATAGACCCTAATGGATATTTTACAGTTAGGGTTCATTATGATGGAGAGAAAGAAGAATGGAGATACTTTAATGGGGAGATTCATAGCATTTATTTATGTCATCCTAACACTTTTTCAGGACTAAAAGTATACGAGACATTACAAAAGTTGAGTGTAATGGGTCTTATAAGATACTGGTGGTAGGTGCCAGGGAAAGACTACCAAGAAAGTTTGAGACCAATGGATAGTAATGCCTTGGTGTATGAGATGGCTTTGCATGCTTCTGAAGTTGGTGAGATACATATGTATGTGGAGCATCTAGATGAGGAGCAACTATACGCTGAAGCAAACCCTCCTCCTAACAATGGAGTTATAATTGAGGAAATTACTGAACATGAAGGGGAAGCAGCAGAAGCTAGTAAAACAAAAAAGCCTACTACTACTATAAGAAGTAAAAAATAAAAGATTGTACACATAGATGGAGGGATTTAATCAAGTGGCACAAGCTTAGGTGCACCTAACAAAATTTTGACATTAAATACACAAGGTAAATTACAACCATAACACATAAGCATTTAATTACCAGCAAATAGAATGTTATAACTTACAACTTACAACCACAACACATATGCATCTAATTATTAATCTTATTAATGTTGTTTTATAGAAATGTTTGAAAAATATCTTGGACAAGAGCCTACAGTTGAGATTGCAGTTAAAGACATAACACCTCAAAATGAAGACATTAATTATGGGTTTGTGCATGATTTCAGTTTTAAGCCTGATTTGTGTATGTCAAGTCATCATGGAATTGATGTTGACTCAAGTCAACATATGGATGAACCACCTGATGCTTTTTAAGATGAACTAATTGCACCTTTACATGATGAAGCAACTGCTCCATTTGAAGATGAACCAGCACCTGAACCATTTAATGACACAGTACATGAATCAATAAATGAAACTGTTGTTAACATGAGTAATGCACCCATTATGGATAAAGGTGATAAATTGGCAGATGAAGATTATGACTTGAAGGATATGGATGAAGATTTGTTAGAGGTGTTGCATGAGAATAAGAACAATGTTAGGAGTAAAATTGGAGGTGCAGCTAGAAGACCAATGGGTAGACCTAAAGGTGTAGGTATTGAAAGTAATGATCCACAAGTGGAGCTGGAGAATGATATTCCTAAAAATGAAGAAGACTATGCACCAAGTGATGAATTTCACATTGAGTTTAATTCAGATAATGAAGGAAGACAAAGATTTACAGAATTTGATGTAGGGAGAGATATGGAAGATCCATCATTTGTTGTTGGAATGATATTGAAGGATAGAGAAGAATTGAAGGAGGTAATAAGGAATTGGGAAATCAAAAACAAATTCCAAATTTGGTTTAAGAAGAATGATAAATTGAGGGTAGAAGCCTTATGCAAGAATCCAAGTTGTAAGTGGAGAATATATTCATCAAAAAAAGATTGGAAGAATATCAATGATGAGACTTTTCAAATTAAAACAGCAAATTTCAAGCATACTTGTGGGAAAGTGCACAAGAACTTCCATCTCAAATTAAGATGGTTGTCTAACCATTACTTGGAGGATATAAAAGAGAACCATAACTGGCTTATTACAACTTTCATTGCCAAAGTTCAGAAGGATTGTAGTGTAATACCCTATAAATTCCTAACTCACATGCATGTTTTAATTCTCAGTATGTGGTTCATTAGCCTTGAAATGATGAGAAATAATTTTAGAGATATAATAAAGTGAACTAGTTACTTTTTCAGAAAGTGAACTAGTTACTTTTTCAGAAAGCGGCAGTGTCGGGAACACTGCCAAAAAATTAGTTGTCCGGTCAACAGAAGAATTTCTGAAGTTGATATGGGGATGAAAGATCACCATAATTTATGTATGATTTTGGTAAAAAGAAAGAAGTGAAAATCATTTAGGAACAATGAAAAAGTAACAAATGGCAAAATCGTAAATAAAAGGAAGTTTAAGGTGAATAGTGGAAATTGGTCGGTCGGGGTTACAGAGTGACTCCATAATTATTTTTATAAATAAGTATAAATTAAAATAAACTTATTAACTCCCCACTTTGAAATCCAATTCCAGATAGAATTGACAAAATAAATTATAAAAGTTTTTTGGACTAAAATGTGATATATGAAAGTTGGGGGATTAAGTTGTAATTTACCATTTGATTTTTGTTATATATTTTATACTTAGAACATTTCCACCATCTTCTTTTTCTTCTTCTAGTTAGGTTGAACCCCTTCCCCCATCATTCTTCTTCATTTCTTCTTCATTTCTTCACCAATTCCTTAGAAAATTAATAGAAAAGTTGAGTTTGAGTAGTGTTTTATCATTTGCTATCATCAATTTATAGAAAGGAGCAAAAGAATTCAAGGAACTTTGGAGGAAACATTTCGGGTGGATCATCCAAGTTGAGGTAAAAAGTTATTTTGTTTGATTTAATGGTTTATTTGGATGTTAATTAGGTTGAATTAGATGGGTTTGTAGTTAGATTGCATCAATTGATGCTAATTGATAGGAATGCCTAATTTGTTTAGCTAAATTGAAGTTGTAAGAAAGGGTTTGATGATTTAGTATTTGATTTTATTAATTGATATTAGAATATGTTAATTGGATGTGAATAAATGATTAATTGATGGTTTATTTGATGTAGAACACAATATTTAACAAAGGTATGCTTTAGGGCTTCATTGGAGAATTTGGGTAGAATTGGCTTGTTCAAAGCAATTTGAAGCATTAGGTGAGTCTATTTTGCATCATTTAACATGCCTAATGTCTTAGAATTGAATTTGGAAATCTATGGTGAAACCTCCATTTTGGCCGAATGCACCTTCACTATTCACCCTTTGGTTTTGTTTGAATTTTGCCCCGAATTCCTATGTCATTTTGAGCCATTTTGATGTTGTTTAATTGTGCTTCTTTGATGCCTATACCATTATTGATAATGTAGCTTGATATTGATTGAATTGGGCAAGTCAATTTTGCACCTAAACCTAACCTATTGGCTTGCCATTATATGCCCTCCATGTGTTTGATGAAATGCTTAATTCATTTGCCTTTGGCCTATTGCTTTATATTCCATAGGCCTACCATTTGAATGCCATTGTCGTCAGTGACGTTGGCATGACAATTGGCTCGCCGATTTTCCTTGTCGAATCAACCTTTGTTGTTTACCATAACCTTTATCTTTGCTTGTATATTGTTTCTTGCAATGCCTTTGATTCAAATACCATTTGATTTGAAAGATATTGATTATATTGACAGTGATGATACCATTATTACATAATGGTATCTATTAACATGTTACTCATTTATATTAACCTAAATGTGGTTTGACAGAACTACCGCACCTACAGGGTAGTGGGTACATACTGTCAGCAATGTGCACATTGATATTGATGCCCTAGCTGGGAAGGGTTATTGGTCCTGCCTATAAGACCTAATCAGTCTTATGCTCACTGATACTGATATGCTACTGGAGACCTATATGTTTGCATATGGTCCATACTGATTAATGGAGATTGTATGATTTCATACAGTCCATCCCTTTATTTGTCTTTTCATATGATACCGAGCCTATATTATATTCCTTGGCTATTCTATAACCGATATCGATTCTGCACACTGTAATTGTATTATTGATACCTTTACTCCATTATTGCCTACTGTTTTATTGTTAATGCATATAGATTCACTGAGTATCATCTTGTAACACCTCAGCCTAGCTTGAACCTAACCTTTATAGAGACATTCGGGGAGAGATTTTTACTTTCTTTTTAATGTGTTGTTAATATGTATTTATGTATGAAATAAATAGTTATGCATGTTATTTGAATAGATTTTAGGCATATAAGTGGTTTAGAGGCTGTTAGGAATTAATCGAGAAATTTTGAGTTTTTGGTGAACTGGGGGTAAAATGGTTATTTTTCGCCCGTCGGAATTTTATGAATTTAATATCATATTTAAAAGGAGAAAAGAATTTAAAGACTTGAAAATGGCCTTATTTAATTTATTTGATCATTAGATAAAAAAATTATCCCGGTTGAAAATTTTTATTGGCACGTTACTCGATTTCGATGTTTCGGTTGCATTAAGGGTATTTTGGTCATTTCCTTTATAATATGAAATTATTGAGTGTGTGCAACCTTATGGTATTAGTTTAGGCTTGATTAAATCTGACCGTTGGATCAAATGATGAAGAAATGGATGGTTAGATGAGTAGGTTGCAAATGTGCTAGTATAAGCTCAAAGTATGGAATTATTGCCTTTGGTTTTGGATTTGGT
>CANXYC010149328.1:0-25568 GCA_948193065.1 Aleurites moluccanus | reverse complement strand
TTATTTCAATTTAATAAAAAGTAATTTTAAATTAAAAATAATATTTTTTTTAATTTTAAATAAATAAAATAATTAATTTTTATTTAGTTATTAATTTATTTTATTTTTTTTATATTTTTAATTTTAAAAAATACTTTTTTTGTAAATAAATAAAATTTTAGGGACTAAATTGTAATTTACCAAATACTTTTTTAATCCTTATGGGGTCCAGTGAGAAAAGTCAACGGTCAAAGGATCGGGATCATAGATTTTACTAACGTTAGGGTCAAAATTATATCTCAAAAAATATTAAATGCTAATCTGCTTTTAGAGCTAAACGGCAGGGTCAAAATTATACCTTATCCCAAAACTCTATGTAGTTTCGTCCGGTCATATAAAAGATAAAAACGAAAAGGAAATTTCATGTTTTCCTTCTATTATTCATTTTGATATTTACTGATTCAAGACACATTGATTTAATAGTTACAATTTGTTAACCACTAATGATTAATTATTAGCTGAAAATAGCAACAAAGCCACAAATTTATTTTTAGATAGGTTAAGATTTTAAGTAAAATAAATATATTATTTAATTTAAGCAAAAAAAATTAATTGAAAACTATAATATAAATAAAAAAATATAAATTGTTTAAAATTCTTACTATATGCATAGCAAATAACTTATAAAACAAGTTGAAAATAATATCTAACTAGAGTTGGGTTTAGATCATGTCAAAATTGAATCGGATCAGTTGATCGAATCAAAAAAATTAAAAATCAAATTAAGAATCGATTTGGTTAATTTTTATTTATCCATCATTTAAAAATCGATTAAAAAATCGGTAAATCAGTTGGTGAATCGGTAAATTGGTTGAATTAGATTTATTTTTTCTGTTCGAGTGAGTTATTTTTTTTAATTTTTGATTAAAACGATATTATTTTTGTCAAGTAAAAATGACGTTATTTTGAGTTAAAAGAAATTAAGAGAATTTCAATAATTTTGTTTTAATTTTATTTCACGCTAAAATTATGATCCTATTGCATATTAGTTTATTGCGTGAGTAGATATTTGAGTAAGTGAATATTTATAACTTCCTATATATATAATTTTTAATTTAATATGATTGGATTAACACTATAAAAAATATGATCTTATAAAAATTATTGATTTACTCATAATTATATTATATTTATTTTTATTATATATATAATAAATATCAAATTATATATATATATATATATTTTCAATTTAATGGATTCCACTTCCGACTTTTTGTGTTTATGGATTCTGAATACATTGGTTTAGATAGATTCTCTACTTTTGAATTTACAAACTACAAGTCAATAAAAAAGTGAAGTCCATCAAGTTCACATAGATAAATGTAAGACCAGTGTACAACACAAATTTCTTTAAATATTAGATAGGTCAAAAAACTTTTTTTTTTTTAATTAAATTAATGTGATAAACTTTTAATTTACGTGACCAGGCCCGTCTGGGCCCTTCAATGCCTCCATCCCTGGCAGTAAACAGTTTGTTTACTGTTAGAGCAATTTTTTATAGGGCCAGAGAAATTAAAGTTTTAATAGATGGATTGACTAAATTATCTATTGTTCCAAAGTTTTCTTCTCCCTAGAATCCATTGAATTGCAAACAAAAAAAATATAAATACACTATAAATGAAGATCCGTACAACAACATGGGTTATAAGTTATTGATTTCAACAAAACAATTACAAGGGCCACTTTTTTTTTGCCCAATAAATAAAATTGACAAGACAATAAATCAAAGCAAAAGAAGAAGAAATTGATATGCAACAATACATATATTAAAAAATTAAATCTCTTTAAATGGCTTTATATATCTTCTTACTTTCCATTCTTATAATAAAAATTTAGAACCACCAAAATTACCATTCTTATAATAAAAATTTAGAACCACCAAAATTAATGAGTAGCGTGATGAACAACTCCATAGATGGAAAGCTCGAGTCAATGGTCTCTAGAATTCAAAATGACGGGAAAGCTGGCTTGCAAGAGATGAGAATAGTTGATTTTCAGTCTTTCTAATATTACAGAGTTGAATCAATGAAATTATTAGTTGCTCTGGCGTTATAAAAATTTGCTATGGAATTATCGTTACCCTAATCATTATACGAATTGATAGAGAATGACGTGTATTTTTTTTTTATATCATTTTCTCTCTCTCATTTTCAGTTTTTTCTACAAGCAAATAAAAAAATTCGAATTTTTCTTTCTTCACGTTTTACATGCTCTTTCCAAACACGGCACAAACACCAAAAGAAAAAGAGTTGCGTAAGGACCCTAACCACTCTCCACTTTCCATTTCAGCGGTTTATTTCAAAATTCCGTAAAATTTCCCGCCAAAATCCAACTCAGAAATTCTTTCACTTTCTCGCAATTTCTTCATAACCAAACACCAAAAAGGGTGTTTCCCATTCCCGATCTCAAAACCCATTTCTCATTCTCCTAAATTTTCATTCTTTTAGTTCTTATCATTCCAGCAATTTTGGTTTAATTAACAGATTCGAAGTGCTAGGGGACTGTTCTTGTGTGGTGGTTCTGTTCTTGTTCTGGTGCAGCTTGGTGTTTTGTGCCACTGTATTATTCTTCTCTGTTTTATCTAGGTGGGTATTCGCCAATGAATGGAACTTCTGTTTCGGTTTCGTACGGGTGCCAGCAAGGTGTTTGTGATTTTGTCCCAGTGAGGCTCAGAGGGGGGTGGGGGTTTGGGTATTTTTTATTCATTTTGTTGTTGTCTTAAATAATCTGAAAATGGGTATCTATAAGCTGTTATGAATGTTATATGTGTATGAACTTCTTTTGGGTCCATAAGAGATCTTAAAGCTCTGGGATTCATAAATGTATCTGTTTGAAATGTTCAATTGAATATATGCTATTTTTTTTTTTAATTTCTTTACTTCTTGGCAGATTTAGGAAGATGTATGCGAAAAAGGGATATGAGCTAGTAAAAGAATTTGCCAGTGGTGAAAAAGGCCAGCTACAGCCATTTAATGTAAGACATAGGTTCTCCCTTATTAAATCACAATTTCCTTTTGAATAATTTATGGATATTCAATGTTTTAGTTAGTTCATATACTAACATACACCTTTCTTTAACATGTCTCTTATGCATGTGATATTTTAGGAGGATCTATTTAATCAAGTGATTGATCAATGTTCTCAGCATTATCTTGAGCTTCAGGCTTTGATAAGGTAATCCCTATTTTAGGATATGCATTTCTTTTTAATTGGTTTAATTGAATTTTTGGAATGTGGGTCACTATTTTGAACATTGTTATTTTACAAACGGAAATGCTTAAATATGTGGCAGTTATTGTGGATTTAAATGGGATTTCAAGTGTAAAATGATTAAAAGTTAGCATGGGGTCAAATTCCAAATCATCAATTATTTCAATGACTAGCTATCCAAATAGGCCCTCAAAATTAGTTGTTTCTACAGCTTTTATTTTGTTGAATTACTTTTTCAGCATCTGGTCTTTCGTGTTTCGTCCTCTCAATCACTTGTTTAACACTTTTACAGAAGTAAACAGTATTCTAAGAATTGTTAACAGAGAGGTCATCAGTTTTTGTGAAATATATATAATTTCTATTTTAGAGTTGTAAGGGTATCAGTGTGCTTGATGTTTTGAAGGTAATGGAAATTGGATCAGTCACAATGGATAACACCTACCAGGAGTAAATAATTTGTTTTTGTTTGATTAGTGATCCTGCATGCCATATCATATTGAAACCAGAAACACTTTTGCCTGAGATCAATGGCAGGATGGGATCATCTAACATGACCTTTTGGCAATGTCTTAAAAGAATTTCATTACATTTTCTGTTGATTACATTTGAGTGTGCACGGACTCGGAGCTTTGCATTTATTATGGATTATGATTGTGCTATATGATTTATCACACAACATGAAAATAGGAAAATGCAGGGAGAAAATGTGGATGTGAAAGAAGCTAGAAATGAAGACCACTACGGGGCACTTATTCACCACCTTTCTTTAATTCGCAACAAGCGCTGCTTAATGGCGTATGTGTAAGTATCTATCTTATGCCATTTCATGAGAAGCAGCTTCTAATTAGTTCTATGTTGAGGTTTGCCGTATAAGCAGCTATTGTATCGCATGGTTTATTAAATATGAAGGTACAACCGAGCAGAAATTATACGTAATTTGACATGGAAAGTAGGGCTTGAGCTCCTTGAGCTTCCAGAAGAAATTCAAGAGAAGATCAGTCACTCGGAGAAGAATTATTATGGGAAGCATTCTGCTGCTCTGCAATCATATATGGCAGATGTGGGCATTGATTTGAATGTGGTAACTTCTCTATTCCTTTATCGTTCTCTTTCTTACACATGCAAAGATTTTACTTCATCCTTTTTAGAGTTAAGAGTTAATGAGTTGTGAATATCTGAATGGTAGCTTATCTTCAAGTAAAAGTTTTTGGAGGTCCTGAGAATTATTATGGTCATTGATGTGTTGAAAAGGTGCTGGAAATTGTCCAAAACCGACCTGTCTTTCCAAAACAGCTAAATTGCAGATCTAGTCTGCTGTATGTATCAACTTATCACCCAATTGCTTAGTTCAGTTCATATTCAATGGAGAAAACCTCTGTTGTCCTCAATATGCTTGTGGATGTAGGCTGCATGTCACTCAAATATCACTAAGCATTAATGCTGTTTTTACAAATCTTTGTTTTGATGCCAAAAATAGAAAGTTTTTCTAGTTTCATTGACAAGCAAAAACTCTGAAATCTTTAAAGCAATCAAATTTTTAATAAAAATAGAGGAGTTTTGACAACTGGGAAAGTTTTTGAAAGTATTGCATATACAAGGGACAGTAAGCATACCTTTTTCTGGAAGCATCAAATATTCTGGTAAACACTTAAATGTTCAGAACATATTTGAGCACATTCCAAATTATGATAGAAGACTTAATCTTAGTGGATATGCCAACTAAACTGAATGTGGTGCATTGTCTGAATTCTTTCACTGAACAACTAAACATCTTGAAGTGACCATAAATAGATTTTGATAGCTGAAGTAAATATATGTGCTAGGATATGGTGCCACCCAAAGATCCCTACGTCAAGGTGAGAGTCCTTGAAGATATGGGTGAAGGGATATTACTGAGTGATAAGACAGCCAATCTCGCTTGCCACTCAATGCACTTTCTGAAACGAACTGATGCTGAGCAGTACATTGCTCGGGTGAGTTTTGTCATGTTGTCTTGTTAACTTGAATGGTCTTGTAATATGTTTTTCTGGAATTCTTTCCAATTCTCATCCCCTTTTTTCCTACTTTTGTTTAAACAGGGTTTGATGGAAGAGTTAACAGGCTGACCCTAGAATAGGAGAATCTGTAATATGTATATTATAATTGCCATCCTTGTAGTGAAACATGAGAATTTAAGTTCTCAATTAGTTATGATTGTGGTTCCGTAAAATTATGTAGTAAAACTCTATAGGAAGTTGAAAATTTTTGGATGTTTTGGTTGTAATTTATTATTTAATATTCTTGCCTTTGACAGATATTAAATAATTAATTTTTTTATTTAAGGATTATGATAAAGTTTCAGAACTGTTAGTGGTATGCTGCACTGTGACATTCAGGTTGATATGAGAACAAGCTGCCCATCATTGAATGTTATCAATCATATGTTGTATACTAATAAACATAATTAATTAACTTTCAAATAGTATACATTTTTAGCTATGAGTTTTAGTTCAATGATATTAGAGTCATCTTTAAAACTACGAATTCTGAAAAAGTTCAGGAAGCTGCAAATTCGTAAGTTTAGTATTCTTGCTGATTTCATGCCTCTTCTTCTTAATCTTTGGCTTGGACGAAATGCCCTGAACCTTGGCTGTATTCCTCCTGTTTGCTGTGTTCGTAGCAGGCTTCATGCCATGCTTTTGTTGATCCTTCTCAATGTCAATCATATCAGAAGGCAACTCAATCACCCAAACAGCTGCTTGAGGTCATCATCCACCTGAATTGCCTTGATATGCAATGTCTTATAGCAACCAAATATTGGCAGCAGCTTTGAAAGCCTGTAAATCCTCTATCACCGTTGGATATGCATCCTTGAGATCAATTACAACAATTCCATCTGGACATTTGTTTTTCAAGTTAAGGAATTGATTCTGATCTATCAAATCATGTTTGGACTTGTAAGAGAAGCGATTCCCATTATAAACTTTTGGGTTGTTCCTTAAATTATCAAAAACAACTTTGTTGGAGTTGACATCAAAATTACAAGCTTCAATTCTTCTTTCTGATATAAAAGCTTGACTTGTCTCTAGCAACAAGTCTATTACTCGGTTGATTTGAGCTCCAGCTGAATATTTATTTGAAAGTCTACAACGCCATGCAAAATTCTCTTGCTGCTGCCGCTTCAATTTATTTTCTAGCATAGCCATATTAGCAAAGATAAATCCAAGTATTACTGGGAATTGTTATTTACTTCTAATATGTTATTATGAAACCAAAGCAAAATTGATTATATTTTTTTTTCTGTATTAAATCTCTGGTTACTGGAATTTCGTGTTCTAGAGGGGATTGAATATCATTGTATATGAGACAGAGAGAGAGAGAGAGAGAGAGAGAGAGAGATTTGTGTTTTTTGCCTCCAAGATTGCAGCTGCTCTTAAAGCTATAAAGCTACCAGCCAGGGAAAGAGTGAAAAATCCAACAAGAGTTGAACCGGTGAAAAGGAACTGAACTGGAAGCGATGAAGTTCGGCTCACCGGATAGTTGTAAATATTTGGAAATATTTCCGACGAGCTAATTCCGTTGATTAAATCAGTCTCGAGTTTTAGAAAGAGAATATGCAGGTATTGATATTAGTGATAGTATATTTGAATTCGTTACCCTTGTGTCTATATATAAGGGTGGACATATTTCTTGTGGGCTTATTGCCTTAGGCTTAGAATGACCCATCAGAGTAGCATTTATTATGATGCTATGTGATTAGTCCCCCTCAAATAGTTTGAGATATTTTAAGTGTTAGATGATGTTTAGTAGTGCGATTGTTAAATGTGCGATTATCAAATTACCAATCGCTAAAAGCAGCTTATGAGATTTGTCGATTGAAAAGAAATTTTATTATAATCAGAATTTTTAATTGGCCAACCAAATAACACAAATTTTTTCAATTGGCAATACGCATGTTGGCAATCGATAATTAGAGGTATTTAATTGGCCAACCAAACAGCCTTTCAAATTATACAAGTATTAAACTATATTTTAGTCAATATAATATAAAATCACAAAAAAGGTGAAAAAATGTAGTCTTAGAGAGTATAATAGTGAATTATCGTTTCAATTTATGAAGATCCGATATTCAATTAACCAAAAAAAAATATTTATAATAATTAAGTTGACATTTTCAGTATGAATCATTAGAGAAAATATAACAGTAAAATATAATAATAAAATGACATATATGAGCCAGATTTCTCATAGAGAATCTATAGTAATATAACAATAAATTGACATCTAAGCCTGATTTTTTTAGATAATGTAACTATAAAATGACATATGAGCCTGATTTCTTGAAGAGAATATAATAATATAACAATAAATTGACATCCAAGTATGATTCTTTATAGAGAATATAACAATAAAATGGTATATGAGCCTGATTTTTCAGAGAGAATGTAGCAATATAACAATAAATTGGCATCCAAGCCGAATTCTTTGTAAAGAATATTATAATAAATTGGGATATGAGCTTGATTCGTTAGACGAAATATAGCAATAAATTGGTATCTAAGTTTGATTCTTTATAAAGAATATAATAATAAGTCGTCATTGAGTACTGGCGATATGAAGTTACTATAATTGACAATGAACGTGGAGGGCATTTGGACATCGAGTACTGGATTTAGCATCAAGTAACTATATTTGGCAGCAAACATGAAGGATATTCAAATATTGAGTATTGGACTTGGCATCGAGTACTAAAGACTCTGCATTAAGTTTACTTGGCAGAAAATGTGGATTGCATTTGAAAATCTGAGTATTGGACTTCGTTATTGAGTGCTAGGTACTCTACATCAAGTAATTATATTTGGCAGCAAACATGAAATTCTTTTAGACTTGTCTTCAAGTGCTAGAAACTCAACATCAAGTAACTATACTTAGAAATGAACACGGAATGCATTCAAAAATCAGTTGTGGGGCTCATTCAGTGCAATTGAGACAATATTCAAAATACTCTGGTGGAAAAGGTTATATTTTGGAGAAAATAATCACTTCATTAAGGAAAATTCAATCATAATATAATAAAGATTCTCTCGAATATGGAAAGTTTTTAAACATAGAATTTAGATGTTGAATTGCATTTGGAGGCTTCTCTTAATGTCTGTAAAAAATATATATATGTAAAAAATATCTAGCTTTTGCCTTTTTTGGCGATTTATCAGCAGCATTAACATTTGCAGAATAATTCATGGCGACAAGTAACTACATATATTATATGCTCCAGTAGTTGGTGACATTAACCATCTCATAATAAAGAGTCTATGAAAAGTATAATCTGTATATTGAAGGTGGCCACAACTCAATTATCCATTGCAAATGTGTAAAGTGACAAATTATGGCAATCTAATTTGCATTCACAATTTTCTTGAACTTGAATTCTCTAATTCATGTATCAATGATATAAATATCGACCTTCAAGCTTTCAAGGCACATAAAATAAAACAAATGTTGGGGGGTGTTTGGAAGTCATTAAGCAAAAGTAATTTTGGTGAATAGAAAATTATTATTTTTCAAAATTTAGTGAATAAAAAATTATTAATTGATAAAAATGATATTGCCAAAATTTATTTTTTAAAAAATATTAAAATGGTGCTTAAAAAAAAATTCAATTGAAGACTAAAACCTATTACTAAAATATGAAGCCAAATACTTTTTTGGGTGATTAATGAGTTTTAAATTTTCAAATCATAGATTCAAATACCTGCGAAGCCCAATACTACCCCGTTGAGGACATTAACATGGTCCCAATATCCCGCCAATTTTTAGATAGCAATAGCTAAATAGATATCTCAACCCATGAAACAGTCAACATTTCTTATGCTCAAAAGTACATGTAGAATAAGTCCCGAGTTTTTCGGTGATTATTATGATGCTTCTATTCACATTCCAAAGTCTCAATTTAAATATTTATCAATTATTTATAGCAACCCAAATAGATCAATCACATGAACACATCAATACATATATACAAAGCAAAAGACTTATTTGTGCAAGGATACATAGTCAAGGTCAAGATAATTAAATTAATACATTTATAGAGTAAATTCATGAACAAGTTCAAATAGGTCAATTATCACAATCCAAATGTAATCTGGGTCTCTCATGGAAATCCAAGGGTATCTATGATTCAATATTCGGAAGAAAGAAGTTCAATTTTGCTAAATTTGGTCACTCTAGGTCCTTGAGAATTACAAAATTTAAATAAGGTTCAATTAGAATTTAAATTCCAAGGATCAATAAGCAATTTGTGTCCCATTCATGTGTATTTTGAGCATTCAGTGATGTAAGTATGTTACTTTGCTCTAGTGAGCCAAAGATAAATTACATGTCATTTAATGTTTCCTAATGTGATTGGGCCCATGAGTGAATCAATCTCTGAGTCTTATTTGTCCAACAGTAACATAACATTGTTTCGAGTTCTTCAAGCTAATTGCATGACCCAAAAGCCAATAACACAAAATCCATATTGAATGTTAGTAAAGTATATATGTTTCATGCAAGTGACATACCGCAAGAAATATTCCTTCTTTCCTAGTGCTAGTTTATAGCATGCAAGCTAGAAAATTAAAATTAAAAAAAAATAATCTGAAGCATTAAACTTATCTTAAGGGCTGTGATTAGCCTTGGAGAGGAGAATGAAATATATGAGGTTCCAAATTCTGTCATGATTTTGCTCAAGTTACAATATCATGCTTGATATTTACTTTGTTTGAATTCCTAAAGTGAGCAGTCCCTCAACTAGGCAAGCACACTGCAAGACAATTACATTAGTAGATACAGATCTTTCACCTGTCATCTTCCCTCAATTGCCAGGGGCCCGAAATAGTTTCAAAAGGTAAATTACTAAGCTCAATTATAAAACAATAATTAATATTGCATTCATATGTACATAAAAGAATAGGCATTGACTCGTACTCCCTTTCACGAGCAATGTGAGTCTTAAAACACAGTTATATAAATTAATCATGATCATCCAGTGAATGAACTATTATGATTAAGGACGGGGACGGAGGGGGTACATGGGCTTCCGCAGGTCTGGGCATCCTAATAAAAAATAAAATTCATGTTAATTTATAGAAACATTTTCACTAAATCAATCCAAATCTAATTTTTTTAGGTCCACTCAAAATTAATTTCTTGAAAATTTATACTTTTTATAAAAAAATTTAATTTTGGTTTACTCAAAATTAATTTTTTAATTCTATCTCAGATTAAGGACATGGAAAAAACTTTCTAGATAGGATACATTTTCATGAAAATTTTTGACATGGAAAAAACCTTCCAGATAGGATAATTATTCCTTTCGTTTAATTGATTTTTTGCTGCAAACATGCAATAGGTAGGACCAAAAGCGTAATCACCCCTATAATGCAAACAACACCTTGGAATGCTGATCCTAACTGAGATATTATGGTTTCTCAAGAGCGAACACACTGCAGTTCATGTGAGGTACATAATATATGAGGAATTGAAATTAGTGAGAGCACGAGAAGTGGCTTCGGGACTCGCTAAGCTATTTTATGCTAATGAATTTGAAGATTATTACCATTGGAAGACGAGTGCAGAATAGATGCAGTGCGTATGTCTATTTAAACCCAAAATCGCACAACAAAATTCTTGATAAGTGCAGATAGCAACTATTCGTCTCACAATCTCCATGTTTATAAGCCATAGAAATCCAAGCAACTTAATAAACAAAATCTTATCTTGCAACTTCACAACAAAATAGTGCAGTAACCAATTATCGTGCTCTTCAAATTTCAATTTTTTGTTACCATCTAGTAGAATATATTAACATATACAGAGGATATATTATACACCTTCAATTGATCTCAAGCAACTAATATTACCCAAATTCATTTTGGTATCAATAGGACCACTAAAAATTGAAGAGAAAGAATATTCTATCCCTTATTTTTGTAAACCATGCCATCATATCTTAAACTGAAAAACAACTACAAACTGGCTGGTCTCTGAGTCCTTAAATGCCGATAACAGCTTCGCATTTGAGCCCAGTCGAAGCGCGTATTTCTGAGTGTTCAATTCTTCCCTCGTGAATCTGTTTGCTTTTTCCTGCCGTGATGGTAGAGTAAAGACACGGCTTTTTTTTGCTGGGTATGGACAGGGTTTTGAAAATCCCATCGGATACTAATACTTTAGATAACGGATCGACGTGGACAAAGAAAGATTTGTATTTCCAGGGAAGAATCTTTCCCATAAGGGAGTGAAAGTGAAATTGGAGTTTAATTGTTGAGAAAGTGGTTTTTGGGGCTGGATTTTTGGATGATAAAGGGAATTTTTTTTTTGCCAGTGTATTGAAGAGCTTTGTGAAACAGAGCGGAATCGTCGAGTTCTTCTTGGAGCGAAGAGATTTAGAGAGGAAGTATACGAGTATTCCAATTAAAAATCCAACTCAATTTGGTCATTGGTTGATTTGGGTGCTCTATTCGACCACAGAACTAGATTTTACAAGTTCTATACGTTGTGTCTGTGTGTGTCTACTTGATCCTTTTGAAGGAAAAGACTTTTGAGTATTTATGATGCTCAATTCTTCACTATAACCTGATCCTCCAAGTAGTTGCTGCAGAAATTTATCTATCAAACTCTCTTTTTTAGAAGCCATCAGTGCATTACTTTCTTTCCCCAAGCAAGCACCTTACAAAAAGCAAACTTTTCCTTTTAGCAGTTATCATATTTCAAAAACTTCCATATAAAAATGGGTTAATTAATATAGGATATTTTTTTAAATTATATTAAATAATTTTTATATTTTTAAAATTATATTAAATAATCTATATATTTTACATATGTTAGATAAATGAATTTTTATATTTATTTTTTCTCATTTTACCGAGTCAACAATCTAAAAATTAAAATTTAATTAAAATATTTTTTTTAATACCCAAAATACTCTTGTTACCTCCACTCCTTTATACTCAATTTTCTTGGTGAATTCTCCATTCTCGTCGGACAAAAGCAGCACCTCATCTTTAATATCCAAATTCTCCTTCTAAGCTCTCATAACAAACGCATCATTTACTGATATACAAACAATTGTATCAACCCCTTTTGCTTTTAGCTCAGCAGATTTCTCCACAACTTCCGGAGGATGTTTCTATGAGCAAATGGGAGTGAAAGTTTCAGGGACAACAAAGAAGATTGATTTTTTCCCAGAAGTGAGGGAGGAGATGGTAGTGGTTTGTAGCTCTCCATAGCTCTCCATCAGCATCGAAATAGGAGATAATGGCGTCTGGAAGCTTGTTGCCAAATGAAATGGTGGCGGAGATTGTGG
The DNA here is from genome assembly GCA_948193065.1 of Aleurites moluccanus. NCBI lineage: Eukaryota > Viridiplantae > Streptophyta > Magnoliopsida > Malpighiales > Euphorbiaceae > Aleurites > Aleurites moluccanus. The sequence goes on along the minus strand of CANXYC010149328.1, from coordinate 12,997 downwards.
TTGTTTTGGTGGAGAATCTTTTGAATTTGAGGGATATGGGTTGGTGTTTAAGGAGAGAGGACCAGACCCAATAAAGAATAATCATCACAAAATACAAGAAGAAATTAAAGAGATGTTACTATCCATATTGTTGTGTTTATTTAGAAATAAAAAAGAAGGCTAATGTTAATTTATAAAGAAAGATCGAGTCTTAAAGGGGGCTGAACGACGTCACCATCCAAACAATCACAAATGCCAAATTGAAAGCAAAGCCCTACACGGCTAAAAACAGTTCGCAATTGGTTGGTAAGATGGACAAGGAGAGAGATTAAAACTCAAGACTTAGGAGTGGGAAAGCTATATAAACAACAAAGGTTATATAACTACAAGAAATCACTCTCTGAGTGACAAGAAATATTGTAGCCAAAACTTCAAAATAACTCGTGTATAAACCGTACACTTTCTCTTTGCGAGTCTATTACTCTGCAAGTATTCCTTTGTCTATCCATTTATCTTCTGAAATTATAGATGACATAATTTATAATTTGCGGCTTAGTATCATGTCCAGATATCCATGAAGAGAAAGAGCTTAATATCAAGATAGAAAGCTCAGTTTTGTTATTTGTTAACCTATGAACAGTAACATGGATAGTAAACTAGAAAAGTTTAGGCTCGACCTGATCCTATTTGTCATACCTAAGGTCCCATAATCATTGTACCAAGGGCTGAATTGGATTTACTAATGCTTGGAAAACATAATAACATATTAGACTTAAATAATGCGCAAAATTATTGTTAACATAATAACAATAGACATGGACAAGAGAAGTATGCTTTACTTGAAGATCAGCAAGCAAATACAATAACCATTGAACCTCACATGTTATTGATGCTAAAGCATGATACTCAGCTTCAGAAGAAGAATGAGACACCGTTGTCTGCTTTTTTGATTTCCAAGAAATAAGAAAACTATTGAGGAATACACAGAAACCCATGACGGACAGATGAGTTATTGGACAAGCAGCCCAATTTGAGTCAGTAAAAGCTTTTAGCCGAAATTGAGAAGCAATCCACAGGTAGCCCCTGTATTAACAATCCACAGGTGGCCTTTAATTAAGGACAGAGAAAAACAGAGACTACCTGCAACATTTGACTTTATCTTCTGATATGAAAGTATTGACTTGGTGAGTTAAAGACGATTGCACAACATTTAATGCTTTAGCAGAATTGGATGCATGTAAGGAATTTTGTTGCATTAAGGTCAATAAATTGTCGTATTGCTCTCTAGTAAGAGAAAAATCTACCGCATACTTAGATTTTTAATCTCGAATAGGCTGTGAACTTCCAGAAGCTTGATTGTTAACAAACTGTTCATTATCATCTTCATAGTTAGAGAGTTCGAACTGATTAGCAGCACCAACAGATTGTATTCTATTGTTCTTGAATTTCCATCCAGGAGGATATCTATGCTTTTTAAAGCATTTATCCACTGAGTGTCCGTCCCATTCTCAAAAAGTACAAGTTGGTTTCTTAGCCATAAAACCAGTAGTATATCTCCTCTGGTTCTGATTGAAGTTTTTCTTATAAGCCACAAAAGCAGCAGGAGAAGTGTCTATAGCTCGAGAACTTGTGATTGAATTTATTTACCTTTCTTGTTGAATAACCAGTGAAAAAACTTTGTTTATTGAAGGAAGAGGATCAAGTAGCATTATCTGTGATCCTACAGTCGAAAAACTGTCATTTAAACCCTTCAAGAACCTAATCACATAATCATTTTGCTAATATGATCTTATAGTTCTTAGAGCATTGCATCTACATTGTGGATTGCATGTGCAATTAGTTATTGGCCTTAAATTCAACATTTCATTCCACATATATTTTCAATTCAGTAAAATATTCAGTAACAGAAAGATTTACCCTACTTAAAAGCATATAATTCTAAATGCATCCCCTAGTGCGAATTGATCACTTAAATCCTTCCAAATGTCTATTGCATTATCCATCCATATTATACTCTGCGCAATCGAAGAAGATACAAAGTACAAAATTCATGACAACCATGGTATTACAACTTTCCCAAGCAGCATACAAAGGATCATTTCTATCTGGAACTCGTATAGATCCATCAACGAACTTCAATTTGTTCTTCGAAAGAAGTGCCATTTTCATGGCACGAGACCATGAATGGTAATTAGGACCATTCAGTGAAGGAGTAACAAGCACTAAACTAGGATTTTCATTGACATGCAGATAGTATGAACTAGAAAGTAACTCTTCTAATCCTTGCCCTATATTAGCCATAACGACCAGCTTCAATGAAAGAGAGAAAAAAAAAATTATTTGATTCTCGAAAAAAATAAAAAAAAACAGAGAAAATTTCAACAAGAGCAAAGCTCTAATACCATATTAGAAAATGATAAAATGGAAAATGAGAGAATAACAACTTGATTCATTTGAGTATGAGAGTACATCATTTATATACCGAGAATAAGAAAAAAGGCGGGAAGAAGCAAGAAGAAAACTAATTTTGTTCTTATTATACACGTGTTCTAACAAACTAACAAACTCTAATCCTAATGCTAACAACTTAATTAACAATAATCACCCTACACCTGTATTTACATCAGACGGCTTGCCATCATTTGGATTGCCAGTGTGGCAATCTGTTAATACATGGCTCCTTCACGATCATATGCTTGGAATAATCCTGATGAGGAACAATCCAATTAACAATGGCTCTTCCAATTGCAATATGTCCTTCACCCGATTCTCCAACAATAGCAGAAATATTTGCCACATCCAAAGGGATACTAACAGATTTTGATAACTTCATAGCTTCTTTTGCTGTCAAAAATTCAACTTCAAAACTAACATCAACTCTCATCTTCACGCAAGCCAGTTTAGAAGGAGCTGTGAATATGGTTTTAGACAATTTTCCTTACCATTAAAAGGAATTCAAATTTTTGAAAAATCAGATTTCTCCCATTCCTCTGTTAAATCATTTAATAATAACACATATTTTTTTATTCTCAAGTATTTTTCCATAAATTCTCAGGTATTTTTAATTTCCTGAGAATCGCTACCTGAACATTTCCTTTGTTTCCTCCTATGCTCGCACCAACCCGAATCACCAAATCAAATTTTTGCCTCTCAATTAATTTCCTATTAATCGCATTGAACATATTAATCTCTTTTGTAACAACCATACAACTGCAGTTGATTATCCAGCATATCATAGCCAAGTAATAATTCTAGAAGAATTGAATAAATAGCAGTAGCTATATAAACTGTTATAAATGGATTGTTTAGAAGGAATGTTATCAATTACAAAACTCTACAATTCTGTTATTCTCTTCAATCTCTTCCTTTCTATTCTTCTCTCTCTCTCTATCCTTCTATCTTCTCCCTCTGCTCTTCTTCTCCTTGTTGCTACTTTCTTATTGTTCTGGGAAGTTATGAACTGAAGTTCATAACAACTTAGTATCAGAGCAGTAACAATCCCAGGGATTGCTCCTGCGTTTCTTCTTCTTCTTGATTCTTTAATTTCTTCTTCTATTCTTCTTCTTCCTAATCTGTCTCACCCTAAATTCTTTTCTCTTTCTTCTCTACCTCTCAAATCCCTTATAGACCTAATTCTTTCTTCTTTTCTTCTACTGCTTCTTATTTTCTTCCTTTATTAAAAATGCCAAAATTAGTTATTGCATCATTAGTTGAGTAGTAATTCAGAAGAAAGAAATCCCTAATTTCTTTCACCTAAAAATATCACAAACCAAACTCAATTACCATGATAGATGAGTATTACATCGACGAATTGGAAGAACGAATTCAAATTCTTGACATACAAATTCAAGAATTCAAAGACTCAGTTACCGAAAACAAACACCAATTCTCCATTCAACAAATTACTAATTTGGAGAAGAAAATTACTTTCAAATAATGATAATGGGTTGCTTTGAATAACATTTTTTAGAAGGAGCTGTAATGGTTAAACTTAAGGGAGGAAATCTTGGATGAAACCGGAGTTATTGTCAAGCTACTGGGTAAGTTAGAGGAATCAGTAAACCAATTTCAACAAGAATTGGAGCTCTGAATTCTATAATGCAAACAACAGTGGATTCAATTGCGGGATTCAACGAAGCCTATAGAAGAAATTGACGAAACATCTAAATTTCAACAAGTTGATCCAACTAATGAACAGGGGAAACAAATTCAAGTAACACGGATTCTTGATTTCAATAAAAACAATGAAAGTAAATGCATTCTTACCCCTTGTTCAGATTTCTCTGTTGTCGAAAAAGCTTGTTAAAGGTGGTAGTAGTCTCATAATCGAGAATGTTGTTGAGTAGGAATATGATGTGGGAAATAGGGTAATTGTGATTGCTATGAATAGGTACCAGTATTGTGGTGTCTTTGGTTATAAATTGAATTGTGTTTTTGTGGCCCTCAAAGAACTTGATTGGGAAAAGAGAATAAGACGGAGAAAGAAAATTAATTTTCTGCCCAAGAAAATTTCCGCCTTCAAGGTGTTTGTTAAAATGCCTAGGCAATTACATTTGGATGATCATAGTAACTATGGAGGTTTAGGAACGCTTTTGATACGGGGAAGCAATTCTATTTGTGAAGTTACTAACTTGGGTATGTCAGCATTTGCTCATGGCTGTCTTTCATTGAAGGTTCTTTCTCTTTTCTTGGGGATGAGGGTCTACTCGAGATGGCTGAGGATGGTCATATGTTGGAAAAGCTTGGCCCTTGCAATTGTCCGATTTTCAACGAAGGTTGGAATGAAATTGCTAAGAATTGCCCTAACTTGATTGCTTTGAACATTAAATCTTGTCCAACGATAGGTAATGAGGGCTTGATTGGAAAAGTTTTGCTCTGAGTTGCAGTCAATCTCTATTAAAGTTTGTCCTCTTATTGGGGATCATAGAATATCAAGTCTATTGTCATCAACTACAGATATCCCTCCTGTCTTTAAATGGATGGCACATAAAGGTCTTGGGGGTGAACTAGTAAATGAAATGTATGTCTGTGCTACATTAGCTACTGTTTTGGCAGCAGGTTTTTACACTGGTGCTATAGGAATTCATGCTTTAATTGGTGCATTTGTGATTGGAATTCTTATCCCAAAACATGGACCTTTTGCTGGTGCTCTTGTTCAAAAAGTAGCAAAACTTGTATCTGGTTTATTTCTCCTATCATATGGACTACCCTTTTGAAATAAGTTGCAGCAACTGATATCAATTAAGTAGTAGTTGGTTTTGAGGCTTTCAGGCAGCTGACACATGTGCTTATTTGTCTGATGATTTTCACTATATAATTTCTCTAAAAGTAGCAAAAGGAATTTTTTTTATTACTTGGCCTAAGAATAGAAGAAAATAAAATGTTGATGCAATTTTCAATCTTATAATTCTTCGAATTTCTTTGGATTTCACCTAATTTAAACTACACTTTCATTCTGTCCAGAAAATATTAAATTAGGATAAAGATTTTAACTTCAAACTAGACCTAAATAATATAAATATTTTTAAATGGACATAATTAGAAAATTGGTGTTACATAAAATCTTATCTTATAATTATTAAAAATATATTTTATTATTTTAAATTAAATTTGAATAAGGATGAAATTTGCGTAAAATTAAAAAATAAGTGTACCCAGCCAACGCACATTGTCTAATTCAAAGTTCAAACACACCCATCATTTTCAATGAAATAACTTATTAGAAAATAATAATGAGCATGGTTTTATCATTTACCAATTTTTTTTTGGAAAATATCATTTAATTGTTCCTCGTCAACAATTAATGAGGATGAGTTTGCGCAATATTATGAACACATGGTTAGGATGACAATGAGACGGAAAATAGTCGTTTTCGTAGGGATGTGCTCCGAATGAAGTTGAGATTTTTCGATTTATCTTTCTATGGGAGTAAGAATGGGAAATATTTTTTTTCCGTTAATACAGACAGGGCGAAGACGGGGAGTGTATTCTCCACTTCGAGATCCTTGTTTCCGTCTCCGTGGAGACCCGTTATTATATTTAATTAATTATTATATTTCTTTAATTATTCCTTATATAAAATTATATTAATTAATAACACAACACACACACACACACATATATATATATATAAGGAATAATTTATTTAAAAAATAATTCTTATGAGATTGTTGGAATTTATTAAAAGTACTTATTAGATTAAATTTGTTCAAGTACTCATACTTTAATATATGCTGAATTTTTAATGTTTTATTAAAAAATATTACTGAATATTTTTTATGTATTAAAATATTTATATTTTAATTATATTTAGTTAATATTTTATGTGTTTGAATTTATTAATATTTTTTAAATAAATTTTTTCATATTTTTAGCTATTATTTATAAATTTTATAAATATAAATAAATTTATAAAAATAAGATGAGACTAAATTATCTCCGTATATAAAATGAAGACGGAAATGAGAATTTTCCGTTAAGACGAAGGTCAGGACAAAAATGATTTCCCGCTCAGTCCCGTGCCGTCCCATTTTCCCCATACATGGTACTCATAAATTGAAAGTTGAGTCAATTATTATAATATATATCAGTAGTTGAATCCAGTAGTGTTGTACCATTGTGAAAAGGATACTCTAACCACTCCATTATTTTTAACTGAGATTTAATGATTTAATTTATAAAATAAATTAATTTGTTTAAAGTGTTATTATATGCTAACTTTTACTTGTGGTGCTTAATTAGTTTACATTCTCAGTTTAATAAAAAAAAAATAATCTATGCCGATATTAAGAGATTGCTAAGAATCAAAGAAATTAGAATAACAAATACAGAAGTGCAAATCCATTTATTATCCTAAGAAATAATTTCTTTTATGCTTTACTTAATATTTAAACAAAATTTGAAAAATATAAATTATTTTTTTATAATAATTTCTTAAACAAACAAAATTTTTTATATGTTAAACGAATTTCAACATCGGTGACCTAATTGCTAATAAAGAGAACAATGGTATAAATCAAACCAGTTTTCAAATTGGCAGGCACATTATCCTTCAATTAATTAGTTATATATGAAATTTCACATCGTTTAAATTATATCAAATTATATTAATAATGATTTAATTGGAAATTGATTTTATAACAAAATTATATAAACAGCTACTTGCTATAATTTTATTTTTTAAAAAAAAAAAATTGGACATAAATTATATTTGTATTCAATCATGACAAGGAAACTTTCGGACCTTACTCTATAACCAAATATTTGAATGAATCCCTAATTTAGCTAAAAGAAAACCAAAATCGTTATTATTATTTTTTTTTTTGAGCTGAACCAAAATCATTACTGCCATACATCCAAAATCATGTATTAGGTCCATCTACTAGTAACTAGGAACAGCAAAAGGAGATATATTTCCCATCCCCATTCCCTTATAAGGAATTCTCCTCCTTGTTCTCATGATTTGCCATCCCTTAGGAATCCCCATGAATTTTTTATTTTTTAATAAAAAATTTATTTCTAAGTTTATACATTAATATATATTTCAAATCTACTCTAACCAATGTAAATATAATCAATAAAACAACATTTAAAAAGTTCAAATCCTAAAATACATGTCCATTTTCAAATAAAAGTTCAACATACTTTAAACTCTTAAAATGCAGAGAATTTGTGCTCTCTTTACTTAGATTTGTAGGAGTTACAAACATTTGCTGTTTTTAGAAAATGACATAATAAAACAATTAGGATTATCATATATATATATATACTTTTTAATTATAAATAAAGATCTTAAAATATTTTTATATTATTAAATTTATAGGTCGGAATTAGAGATCCCTCAAAAATTACTACAATAAATTACATATTTTGTGACAATTTTCTTTATTATACAATAAAATTTGTCATCAAAAGTTTATATATTATAATGAAATATGCAAATCATCACTAATTTATTTATTTCGTGATTTCTAATATTTTCGTCTTTGATCATTAATATCTTTGTCACCAAAAATTATATTTAATGATGTAAATATAATATAGTCATTATTTTACTTGGAGGCAACATTTCCCTCCAAAATTTTTTGAGTGAATATTTTTAATGACAAAATAGTATTAATTTATGACAAAAAATAATGTAATAAAAAGTGAATCTAGGGTGATAAAAATAATTTTTCGTAATAATATTCATTAAATTTTTAATTATGAAATAAATTTAATTTATAATAAAGAGTGATATGGTTAAATGTGATTTTACTGTGACGAATCATGTAAATCGGCACTAAAATATTTTTAATGACAAAATAATATTAATTTATGATAAGAAATAATGTAATATAAAGTGGATTTAGGGTGACAAAATAATATAACGTAATAATATTCATGGAGTATTTAATGACGCAATAAAATTAATCAATGATGAATAGTAGTGTAGTTAAATATGATTCTATTATTAGGAAATAATAAAATTATCACTAATTTATTTATTTTTGTGACTTATAATAATTTCATCATTATTCATTAATAAATCTATCACCAAAAATTATATTTAGTGATAATATATATAATGTGGTCGCCATTTTATTTTGAGGCAACATGTATTTCTAAAATCTTAGAGGAAATATTTTAATGATAAAATACTATTAATTTATGTTGAGAAATAGTGTAATTAAAAATAAAATTAGGGTGACAAATTTAAATAATATTCATTAATTTTTAATGATGAAATAAAATAAATTTATGATGAGAGGTGATGTAATTAAAAAAAAAAAAGTGATTCTATCGTAACGAAATAATAATTCGTAATTATAATTTTTTAAATATTTTTATTTGCAAGATAATAATAATATATGATAAAAAATCATAATAAAATGTGATATCTATTGTAAATGTTATTGTAGATTTGAATTAAAAATAAATTTTAATTATTATAAAATTTGATTAAATCAATGGTTTCAACTAATATTTATTAATAGATAAAACTTACAAAAGTGAGAAAGTTAAATTAAAGAAAATAAAAGCAAACTACATTTATAAAATTTTAACAGTTGGATTCGATCACATTGTCAATAAAAGCTTCACTATTCTATTCCCTTGATCTAACAAATATTGATTAATTTAAAATTTATAATTCTAATTAAATTTTTTTTTTCAACTTAAAAAACTACATTTATTTGTTTCATTCTAAAAAGTATATTAAAGTCAGAATGATTTTTATAGTAAGTTTACTAAATTTTAATATAATTTTTATATTAAGATATTTTATTTAATATATACAATAATTAAAAATACTTACATTTATAATATCTGATTAATTATATTCATATAAGCATAAGACTTGATAAAAAATAAAAAATATTAAATATCTATGAATGTTTAAATTTAATTTTTAGCAAAGATTATTTAAATTAATTGTTATTTTAATTAATATGTGGGTTGTCTAAGACGACAAATAGTAATGTTGTTATGATAATATTTTATCATTTAACACATTTACCCGTAAAAGAACTAAAGCAAAACTACGTAGTTTTAGTGGCTAAAAAATATATTAAATAGTATCAGCCCTATGCTCTTCTCTGTCTTTCCTCTTCTTTTCTTCTTCTTAGCCGCGCACCTTTATTTTTTTGTTCTTGCTCAGTCCAGCTAATGTAACACCACAACCACCGCACAGTCTGGCCATCGATCAGGCTGCCAGATAGAGCCATGAACGTCCATTCCTCCTCTTGCTAGTGTCGCTGTGATCGATGGTGGTGGATATACAGGTTACTATTTTTTTTTAATTTCTGAGATTATTTCATATAATAATTTATGGTGGAGTGTAATTTTATTTATTCTAATAAGTATGGATTGTTGATTATACACTAGATTAAACAAATTAAGGAGGGTTGTTGAATATATTCTTGTGAAATCAGAATGAGATGGCAAAATGAAACACCCATACGAAACCCCAAAACAGAAGCATTTTTTTTTATTTAGTTGCTGAAAGATAAATTCATGAAACTTTTAAATTCGAGTTATTAAAAATCCTCCTAAGTCCTTCTCTTTTTTCCTTTATATATATGATGATTAAGAGGATTGAGATAGTGAAATAATCAGTTATTTTTCAGGGTATAGCAAAGGAAATGAGTTGATGCCAATTGAAATATCATGTGATGGCAATTAATCCTTATATTCAATGCTACCTTAGCCAAGTGTTTGCCCCTTGAAATTAAAACTATTTTCAGCTGTAATTCATTGTAGATGTGATTGGATGGCAACGACTAGTTGTCTGTGTTTTACCCAACACCCATATCTTCAATTAAAGGTAAAACACCCACGTCTTCACTTTAAACAAAGTTTATATATATTTATCAATAGCATTTAAAAATTTAAAATTTAGAATGAGATTAGACTTTTGATTCTTAGCTTGTAAAAATATATATGACATATGTGTTTGTATACGATGAAAGAAGATTTGCCTGTGTGAAATTATTATAAAAATTTATTATTGTAAAAAAGAGGATGGGGTTATATGATTGGAAGCCCAAGTTGGGCAAGTTATTGCCTTATGTTGTCTATATTGAGTTTATTATTATTTTTTTTAAGAGGAGGGATCAGTCTAGATTTTTAAGGAGATGAAGTAGTCAGTATTATGAATGCTAAAATGAAGATAAATGTGGATCTTGATATTGGAAGACCAACTAATGGAGATGAATCTGTAAAACTTGCTAGTCATATTGGGATAATAATTCTAGATGTGCTTCTTGAGTAGAAGGAAATAGACGTGGAAAAAGATTTGGATCCAAGTTTTGAGCACTGTAATGTATGTATAAATACAAATTTATATGTAAATTTTCATGATATTAATTTTTTTTTTTTTGCATTCTAATATGTACATATATGTAGTTGTACTTGAAAGTAGATGTAGATGATTTAGGTGTAAAAATTTGTTATAAATTTTGATTTAATTAATTTAATTTTTTTATAATGATATTATAATTTAGGTAACAATAGTTATAATTAATAATATGTTTTGTGTTGTCAAAAGTGAAATAATAAAATGACTGAATTTTTGTCTCTAAACAATCAAACTAAAGTGATAAAAGCAAATTTTGTCATCCAAAATTAAACTTTTTAGTGATGATGTCATTATTGTCTGTAAACAATCTTACTCAAGTGATAAAAGCAAATTTCGTCATTCAAATTTGAACTTTTTAGTGACGATGTCATTACTTGGATGTTTGGATTTACACATAGTATAACGTGTTTTGTGTCTGAAAAACGAAATAATATATATTGGTTTTCGTATTTTTGTCACTGAACAATAAGAATATGGTGACAAGTAAAAATTGTCCTATAACCTTCAACATTAAGTGACGATATCCTTGATCATGTGACAAAATTTTACACATACTTATAAAATTTAAGTAATAAAAAGTGATATAATATAATGACAATTGTAATTTTGTCATCAAAATGTAATTTTTAATAAATGATACTATATATTATATGATAATTTTGACACAAATAATAATAATATTGACGTCATTTAAAATCATAACTTATACAAAGAAAGATGTTTTTGTCATTGAAAGTGGAACATTTAATGACAATATCATATATTATATGATAAAAATGTGACACAAAAAATGATAATATTTATGTCACAAAATATCATAGTTTATATTATAAATGATGTTTCCATCATTTAAAGTGAAATATTTAATGACGGATTCAAAATTCGTCATTAAATACTATATGTTACGAGGTTATAATGATGTTCATTTTGACAAAATATTATTGTCAAGAAAAGATTTAGGTGACGAAAATAATATTTTTTGAGACAAATTTATGTGTCACGTTATGTCAATTTTTTTGTAGTGAATGGAGAAACATTCCCCATTGTCCTATTTCCATGAATGAGGAATAAATTTTCCTCATAAAAAAAAATCTAAACTCAAGAGTTGTATAAATTTTTTTAGACAAAAGCTTAATTTAGCTATTAAACTTGTTTGCGACATATAATGATTCAAAATGAGCTTTTAAATCGATTAAGGATAATAATTTCGTATTAGTAATAATTTAGTTTAATTTTTTATTGGGTTTGATGAGTGTAAATTACTTGGTCAAACTCATAAAATAATAAAAAAAAATTATTAATATCAATTAAAAAATAATAATAAAAGAAAATTTTAATTAATTTAAAATTTTTTTCATAAAGGAGAGATCAAATTCCTAAATTCCTAATTAATATATAAATCAAAACTGAAAAATTATATATCAAGATTGATTTCCTTTTTAAGTGAATTTTCTCAAGATGAAAAATCCATGTTTTAGTCATTATATTCTTCTTCTCTCTTGACTCTTCCTCTCCACTTACCATCGACATAAATAAAAACTCAGCATCAACACAAAGGGCTTTTATGAATAAAAACCCAACATCAATCCTCAAACACCCATTTCCATTTCAATATTCATCTTCATTCACTTTCATTTTTGATATTTTTCAACAAGTAAAAACAAAACATATATTAACTAATAAATAATGCAAATTAAATCCCAATTCATATTGAACTCGCCAATTCTCCATTGTATTGATGCACATTGTAAACTTCCATGAAGATAGTCATGGATTTAACAATTGAAGATACTGTAGTTGAGAGAAAAGAAGAACTGAAAAGAATATAGAATTGGGAAAATGCTTGTATTCATTAATAAATCACAAAACACGTTTATATACAAAGCTGAACTAACAAACTCTCTAACTAACCTTGTTGAGTTGTACACTTTGTGTAACTAATCTTATAACAGAAAGCTAACTGACTAATAACTCTAACTATTCTAAGTAATATGTCATAGCTTTGCTTGCTTTACTATCTACTTATTTCTAACGGTAACAAGCCATTAGTGAAATGATGCATTTTATCCAACAACTACATAATTTTACCGGGGGGGGGGGGGGGGGGGGGGGGGGGGGGGGGGGGGGGGGGGGGGGGGGGGGGGGGGGGGGGGGGGGGGGGGGGGGGGGGGGGGGGGGGGG
>CANXYC010149326.1:0-13423 GCA_948193065.1 Aleurites moluccanus | reverse complement strand
TCACACATATGAAACCATATTATATGATATTGTTGTATCCTATTGATGATACCTTATGAACTTGATATTATCCAGTTCTTGATTATATTCGATTGATATCCTTATTGCCTGACCCAATTGTTATTGCGATGCATGTGAATTCACTGAGTATCATCCATACTCACTGCTCATTGTTTACCTCTTTCAGGAGAGGATTAGAGTTGCAGAATCCAGACTTCCATTTCTCCGAGGATTTTGCAACAGATATCTAATGTACATTCCAGATACTTATTTTGTATAACAATTGTATTTTGGTGTTCATAATCTAGCTGCTCCATGGGTATGTACTGGTTAGCTAGGAAATGAACATGTATCCAAATGATGACACCATGATATGGAAAAATATATGTTATGATTGATATGATCCTGTGGGTATTGTTAATACAGTTGATTGAGAATATATGATAGGTTCTGATTGATAATGAATGAATAGAGATTGTATATACATGTATATTGTATTGATAGGATTGATATGGCAGATATTGGGTTCTACGGGTGCCGGTCGCCATTGGCATCTCCCGTGCCCTAGGACCGTCGCGGCTCGCAAGAGTGGTTCGTGACAAAAAGATTGTAAAAATATTATGAATTAATTTCATGTATTTTAGTTCAATTTCTTTCCCTGAAATGAATGTAATGATATTTAACTAAATAAAATAACAAGTAGTTACTGAAAAATTCATGAAACACATCCAACTAATTTTATTTCATTCCCTGAAGTGGACGTGGTAAAATTTAAAGGTAAATATAATAATAATTATTCTTTTCATAAGAATAAAATAATATCATAAGAATGCTTATTATTACCAGAAGTAAGATAAAATTATACAGAAATGAGAATAAAAAAGGTGGACAAAATTTTTGAAGTAAATATTATCGATATGATATGAAGAAAATTGGTCACATATTTGTCGTATGATAAAATATTTTATTGATATTTATCAAGCATAGCAAAAAGAGAGAAAAATTATGAACATAAATTTTATCTCTAACAATGATGACCTTAATTATGATCATATAGATATTGCTCACGTTGATGTGACATATAATTTTTTTGAAAATATTGAAAGGGATAATTGATTTCGATATTTATATATTGTGAATAGTACGATAGCTCTTACAATTTAAAAAATGTCAAATATTTTTCTTATTTGAAAATGAGTGAGGCAATTGTTTCTGGTAAAATAAAAAAACAATTGAAAATTACAGAAGAGTCAATATATTATTACTAAAAGGAACAACACTTATTATATATAATGCATTATTTTCTCCAAAATCTCATAGAAATTTGTTAAGTTTTAAAATTATTTACAGTAACGAATATCATATTGAGACAGTAAATGAGAGGAATTAAGAATACTTCCATATTACAAGCATTATTTCGACTAGAAAAATGTAGTGAAAAATTTTCTATTATTTTTTCTTATTTGTATTATACAAAAATTAGTGGAATTGAAGAGAATTTTATAATAAACCAAAAGTTTACATATCCAAATATTTTTATTATCTACCATGACAAGTTAAGTCATCTTGATTTTAAAATAATGAAAAAAATATTAAAAATTCACGTGAGAATCTGTTGAAGAACTAGAAGATTTTTCAAATTAATCAATTAGTTTTTTTTATCAAAAGCCAGATATTTCTCATCTAAAATTTTTTTAATGTGTGGTATATATCTTAATTACTCTACCACAATGCACTAAAATGAGTTCTCAAAAGAGGTTAGAAATATAAGTTGGATATAAATCTCCCTCAATAATTAAATATTTTGAGTCATTAATGGTGATATATTTACTGCTCAATTTGCAAATTGTCATTTGATGAAATAATATTCTCAGCATTGGGAAAAGATAATAAAAGTTGTGAAATACAATAACATGGAATATTTCATCATTATCTAAATCCTATAATAAAACAATATGAACAAGAAGTTCATAAATTAATTTATCTGCAAAAATTAGCAAATCAATTGTCGGATGCACTTGCTGATTTAAAATAAGTAACAAAATCTCATATAACAGCTGTTAATATTTTAATTTATATTATCGTCTCAGAAGAACAACTTATTAATATTAATAAATCTCAAGCATGCTTGAAATGTGAAAGGCTATTGATTATAAGGATAAAAAGTTATTGAAAAAGAAAAATAATAAATAATAAAGATAATTATATTGAAAATGCAGATACTAACAGAGATATACTTCTTGAAAAAGTACAGGTATCTATAATTAGTAAAAATAAGAGATGTTGATAAATTATGTTAGTTATGAAAAAAGATAGAATCGAAATGAAATGATTATTGACTATTATTTTACATATGGCATAACATATTTTTATGAGCGAAAATGTTGATTTTGAACAATGATCTATTCAATAATGTTGACAATGGAGTTGATTGACTAAAATGGAAAGATATAATACAAGCATAATTGGATTCTTTTAAAAAGCATAAGGTTTTCGGACCAGTAGTCCAAATACCATAAGAAGTGAAACTATTAAATACAAATAGATTTTTTTTGCGAAAAAAAATGAGAAATATAAAATTATAAAATACAAAATAATATTTGCTACATAAATTTTTTCGCAAAAATCTAAAATCAATTATAAAGAAATATATTTTTCTGTGGTGGATGTAATAATATTTTAATATTTTATTAATATGGCAATGCATGAAAGACTTGATATGCACCTAATGGATGTATTCACAACTTACCTATATGGCTCAATTAATAATGATATGAAAATCCCTGAAAGATTTAAAATACTAGAAAAATATAATTTAAATTATCGATAAATTTATTCAATTAAATTACAAAAATCTTTGTATCGATTAAAATAATTTGGGCTCATATGGTAAAATCGTCTTAGTGAATACTTATTCAAAGTATAATATAAAAACAATACTATAGAGAAATTTATATATGAATTTGCCATAATCATTGTATATATTGATAATTTGAATATTATTGAAATTTCTGAAAAAATTTCAAAAGTAATATATTGTTTGAAAAAGGAATTTGTGATGAATTATTTTGAAAAAATAAAATTATGTATCGATTACAAATTGAACATTTGGCAAAAAAAAAATTTATTTATCAGTTAACTTATACACAAAAAGTCCATTTATAATTTTATATACAAAGCACATTCATTGAATAGTTCAATAGTTGTTTGGTCACTTAATGTGAATAAGAACTCTTTTCAATTAGAGAAGATAATGAAAAAAATTTTGATCCTGAAATATCATATCTTATGCAATAGGCGCACTAATGTATTACAAAAAAATGGTGAAATTGGTGTTTAATAAATTCGTTCAAGTGACAATTTAACAGATTTGTTCACTAAGGTATTACCTACTGCAACATTCAAGAGAATAGTTAACAGTATTGAAATGTGACGCCTTAAAGATTTTCAGTGATATTACAAATAAAGGGAGTTTAGCACTGTACTTTTTTTTTTTCCTTAACCAAATGTTTTATCCCATTGGATTTTTCTGGTAAGGTTTTTAATGAGACAGTGCACTATTTATAATACGAGAATATTGTACTCTTTTTCATTCACTAGTTTTCTTTTCTCACTGGATTTTTACTAGTAAGGTTTTAATGGGACATATTTTTTATAAAGATGGACATTCAAAGAGGAGTGTTATAAATATATAGATAAATGTGAATGTCCATTCATCTATCCCACTACTCATAAGTTTTTATATTTAAGTTTAATTTTATTACACCATTTATATTATAATTTATGGTAGGTTTATATATTATAACCTATGATGGAGATTAACCCTATAAATAAGAGTTCATATTACTTTATATACACACCAAGAAAACAATAGAAAACTCATTCTTCTACATTCTTATTCTTGTTCTTGTTCTTATCATTATTTTGTTTATTTTTCATAACAAATTTCATTTTATTTATCTTTTTTTAGCAATAAGAAAATATAAGATATGTGCTTTAATTAATAAAAGCTTTTGTAATTTTTTCATTATTAAATATCATTTAATTTAAATAATTTAATTTAATATTTTTAACAAAGAAAATACAATTAACTCCAAAAAAAAACTATTCTAGTTGATGAATGAATTTGTTCATTTTCTAATTAATTTAGGTTTAATAATTAAAATTATATCATAAACGAGATTTTTTTCTTATTTATTTATACTACTATCTATTGCTAAAAATATAAATAAAATAAAATTATTTATAGTTTCATAAATTTTAAAATACCTAATCCAAATATAATATTATTAATAATTTATATATTTACAAAATTAAAATAGATAAAAAATATGGTGTACAATGAAAAATGAAAAATAATAATAAAATATATATGATCAATCTGAAAAAATGTAAAGGTATAAATAAACTCCTAAAATTTTTAATTTGGCTGAAATATATCTAATTTGGGTAAAAAATTAATCTCTCTATCCAAATTCGACTTATTTGAGTTAAATTAAAAAATTTAGGAATTTAATAAAAAATTAAAATAATTGAGGGGTTTATTTGCACATTTATCCGAAAAAAAAAAAATAAAACCTCAATTCAATTTGAAAGTGATTTTTTAAGTAATGCACACTTTTATGAAATATACACAATTACAGTAATTGCAGTAACTATTCATAAAATCTGAGAAACAGATAACTATATTTTTACCATCAAGTGATATTTTAATAAGTTCAATGAATACAAATAAAAAATATGCAGATAAAACTTACCTATATGGATAAAAAGGAATTTAGTTTATTGTATAATATTGATTTATTCTTTTATTAACTTTTTCAATAATACAATATTTTTCTGATGCAAAAACAATGTGTTAAAAAAGTAATCATTAATATATACCTACAAATTTAATAATTATATCACAATGCAAACAAGAAAAGTTAAAGTAAATTAAAGCATTTAATAACATGTGACACTCTTTATCCTTTAGTATATACTGTAAAATTTTCATTAATATTCGATAAATTAATAATTTCTATTATATAATAATTTTATTTGATTCTGATTTGAGCCAATAGATTAAATTAATAATTTTAATAAATTAATAAAATAATAATTTTTTGAAAATTCATACATTATTTTATTAATCTCATTTATATTATAAATTAATAATTTATTATTAATAATTTACCAATATTATATATATGATAAATTATAATATTTTATTAAAATATAAGTATATTATTCTTATTATTTTTAAATTTAAATCCAATTGGATGTCAACTGTAATTTTTCTTATTGTATTTAGAAGTTATGGGGTTAAATTCTTGATTTGCAATAAAAACTTATGAAACATTATTAATATTTTGAGTGCGTTTTCATTTATAATTTCACTTGAGTGTATTTGATATTATACCTTAACTAATTTTCAAGTAAAATTTGTCAGAACTAATTATTGTAATTCTTTTTAGTGCAAGTGAAATATTCTTTATTATAGTCACATAATATTTTATACATCTCATTTGTTATAGTTGATTTTTCAACAGTTTTTAGATAGAAAGTCATTGTAATTATAAAATATATAAGAGAACTTTTGAATTGATTTATATAAAAACTATTTTATATCTACTGATTATACTCATATATTTTTTTCTTTCATTTAATTCATATTCAATTTATACGTATTTTTTTTCAATTTATTTAATTTTTATTCAATTGATAATTTTTTTCTATTTTAATTAATTTATATTTAATTTATCACTTTTTTTTTTCAATTCATTTTATTCATATTGAATTGATTATAAAATTAATTAAATACAATAATTTTTTAGTTGATTAAATATTATTTATTAAATTATAAATATTTTTTTTAAATTAATAAATTATTAATTTATCGATTAATTAATATCTTTTTTAATTAATGAAATTTAATAGTCACAACGTTATTAATTTATAGAGATTTTACTGTATTTTTAATTTGGATTAAATAAGAAAAAATCCAAACTATTTCTGTTTTTAATTAAGAGAAATATAATATTAAAAGGATTTTATGATTAAAAAAAAATACCATGAATTTTATTAAGAGGAAAAAAAAAAAAGACTTCACCACTTTATTTACTAAATTAACAAATTAATTAACCTTCTTGAATTGGAAAGGAAATGCAGCACCATCCAACGCCAACAATCTCTTACCTTTCTCAATAACAATACCAACATCCCCGCATCTTGGCTTCGGACAATTCGATCTATAACAATTTGGACACCACCTAATGTTATAGAGACCACCATTTTTGACAATATTGAAGTAATCATAATCTCCTCCAGTAGTAGAAATATATCTCCTTGAAGTCTTTTTATTCTCCTCACCTACCTTCCATGAGGCAGTTTGAACACAGACTGGGACAGAAAAGAATCCAATAATAAAGTCTCTCCCTTCTCTAATAATAGTATCTCCATCTCTTGTTGTGAAGATGATCCGAAGGCCTTGTGAAACAACGGTGTTTAGAGGTTCTTGACCAACATAATATGGGCAGGAGCCATTGCGATTTATTAAAGTTAAACCAACGGCTGTATCAGTCGTAGCTGGAAGTATGTGATATATGATTTGGCCGCTTACAAGAGGATCTCCGTCCGCGTCTAGCACTGGAGCTGGGAATTTTGCCGTAGTAGATATGGCCATTAGTAGCCATATTAAGCTGAAGCTTCCAATCAATTTCGACATTTTTTTTTTCTTCAAGTGACTTTGAATTATATTTGATGAGTTGTTTTAGTGAAACAATGGATATGTGAGTTATTTATATAGGCTAGGTAAGCACCACAACTTTGACAAGTCAAATAAAATTGTTTTATCCAATTAATTCGTAAAAGATAAGATTGGGCTCTTTGTTTCACTGAATAGAGGGCTCCAAAAAATAAATTATTGGAAAATATTTTTATGGTCCAAAGAAAATTAAGGATATGTTTGTTAAGGCCTAATTTGGCACAGTTTATGAAAATAATTTTTTATACGAAGAAAAGTTATTTTTCTAAAAATGATATTTCTAAAAGTAATTAACTGTATATTTGTATTTGGTAAAATATAATTTAAAAACTGCTTATAAACTTATATGGGTATTTTTGTCTATTAATTTTTTAAAATTAGCTACGCGTTTAATCTAAAATTCAGATTTCTTAAAAAAACTCCGATTTCTAACTTATTCAAATAGTTCCATTTTAGCTATATAGATAATTATTTTTATTAATTTTGATATTTATCAAACACTATAAACTGAGTCAAAATTAATTTTTTACTCAAAAAAATTATTTTTTCTTTTTCATAAACTGTACCAACGGCAACGGGCACTAAACCGAATTGAGATTATTAAAAATCGAATTAATCTAATCAAAAGTTT
This sequence comes from Aleurites moluccanus, assembly GCA_948193065.1. Classification (NCBI taxonomy): domain Eukaryota; kingdom Viridiplantae; phylum Streptophyta; class Magnoliopsida; order Malpighiales; family Euphorbiaceae; genus Aleurites; species Aleurites moluccanus. The sequence continues at coordinate 6,047 of CANXYC010149326.1, read as the reverse complement.
TTAAAAATTAAAATTTTAAATCGAATTGATTTGAGTTAAATTAAATTAAAATTTTTATAAAAATAATTAAATCGAATTGATATATTTTAATTAAATTTTTTAATTTTTTAATTTTTTCAATAAAATAAATATATAATTATTAAAAAGGAAAAATACAAAAATAAATTTCTCTGCAATTTAAACTTTTTTACATTGAGATCCGTGGATTTTTTTTAATATAACGAGATTTTGGATTGTTACAGTTAACAATTTGAGATCTACGGCTCTAACACTGTTAATCCAAAGTGATATGACGCTGACGTGTCATTTACGGACCCTACTTTATTTTTTTTTTTAAATTCACATAATTACATGTAAATTTCTGTTAATCTGCATGGAATTTTGCTTAATTAAAAAAAATAAAATATATAAAAAAATAAAATCATTGAAAATTAAAAAAAAAAAAAATTACTAATTAAACAAGAAGGATTGCTTTATTTAGCCAAACTTAACGAAATCTAAAACCTTCAATTCAATTTCACTATCATGACGATTCTTATTACAAATTTTATAAAGAAAAAATGTCCCAATTAACTGAAATCAGAGACTAATTGCATAAAGCTAAAGACAATGCAATCCAAGCTTGGTTAGACTCTAAGCCTTTAATTGACGTGCTAGAGAAATTACAGAGAAATCTTGCAAGTGCTAAAAATAGAACATCTATGTCTAATATTATAATTTCTCCCTGCCGTTTCTCTCTTTTTCGGCTGGCAATATCACCTTCTTGGTGTTATTTTCTTATTTTTATGTTTTGTTTTTGCAATTTTTGGTTTGGGGTTTAATGGGGTTGCTTTGTTTAGAGAGGCTGTAATGGGAAAGTGGTGGTTTTCGACGTCAGTGGCGAGATCCAACGGTAAATCAATAGCCTCTTTTTAATTGCAACATTTTCTAGTAAAACTGAGAAGCAGAGAAAACAGAGCTTAAAATGAAGGCTTTCAAGATTGTTGTGAGCAAGTTGAAGACTTTTCATGGCTAGGTTTGTCAAGATATTCTCTGACACTTAGCTCTAACCACTTCTCAAACATTTTTCATCTTGCAATTGAAGCTTCAAGGTTGGGGGAATAAGAGAAAGCAAGTTACAACCCTTTAATCGATCGAATGGTCTCAGTTGGAGATGGGATTGAACGTGTTTATGGATTGAACGAGATTCAAGCTGGGGAAATGGTTGAATTTGCCAGCGGTGTGAGAGGAATAGCGTTGAATCTAGAGAATGAGAATGTAAGGATTATTGCCTTTGGTAGTCATACCAGTCGCCGCCATCATTCTTTTTATTAGATTTGCTTTGTCTGATTAGATTTACTGATTCAACGATGAGATCCTTTGATTGATGAATTCATTTCAATAAGCCTCACTGATAAATCTCGTTTTTGTGTTTGGATCCCGTTGAAATTGATGGGATTTTGGTAAATGGGTCTGTAATTTTAGGATTTAGTGGATTTTAATTTTATGTAATGATATTTGTGTATTAATCTTCTGTTGTAGGGTTGCTTCTTGAAATATTTCTTCATATTCTTCAATTTCTAACTATTGTTTTTCATGTTCTTTAATTTCTAAATTTTTAATTTATTTACAGTTTTTTAAAACGTTTTCTTTTTTTAATTTTTAATTTAAAATTTTTCTTTATTTTATTTTTTTAAAAAAATAAAATTTTTCAAATGGATAATAAATTATCTAGGTGAAACTTTTAAAGGATAAAAAAATTTAAAAAATGGATCCACACACGCCATATAAATATGGACTGTATGCTATGTCAGCGCCATGTAAGTATAGGATAATCTCTAATTGCTAACGATAAAAAATATAAATTCTTTTTGTCAAAAAACTTTACACGGACTCTAAAATTAAAATTAATTATTTTATCATATAATTAATTATATTTTTCTTTTAAATATGAATATGATAATTATTATAAATATATTTAATAATTATTATTATCATTATATTTATATAAAAATTACTTTGAAAAAACATTTTTATCGATAATAATTTTTGATAATCAAAAGATAATTTAAATCTAAATTAGCTATTAGGGAGAAAACTTGAAAACGAAGCTTTTCAAAATAACTGTTATTTGAACTCCCAATGACTATCAGTTCCTGTTTTATTTTATTTTTTTTAGTGTTGAAAGTAAAAAAATAATCAGACGTTCAACAACTAATAAACCAAATAATCACTACGTCACTTTAAAGAAAAATGATTATTTTTTTCAAAAGAAAATATCAATTTTCAAATTTACAAGTTTATTATTTATAACAAATATATATATATATAAATCTACCAATTAATCCACTGCTCACAAGTAATTGCTCCTATGGATCACTATAATGTATTATTTTGTATTTTTTTTATATATGTAATAACAAATAAATAAATAAGGAAATTATTATAAGTTTAAATATTTTTATAGTCTTTTAAAATTAAAATTTTAATATTTTCGATTAGTTTAAATATTGCAACCAATAAATAGAAAATGAGCTCTTTGAAAAAATATTTTTTCATAAAATATATTCCTAAAATTATTATCATTTAAAAATATTTTACAACAGTAAATTACTTTCTGTACAATAAACAGAGCCTTAATTGGCATATAAAAGTCGGATCACATACAGCAGTTGAAAAAGACGTAAAATTCAATAGGGTAGGTAATGACAATTAATATTGTCAGTTGGGATAAGTTTTTGGTTTATGGGCTAGATATATAGGAAGGATTAGTTGTTACGGTTCTCTTTCTTAGTTATTCCAAAGGTGAATTATGTTCTCATATTTTTAACAACATAAAAGTGGAATGCTTGATAATGGAGTTCCAGCTCCTGATCAAAGTATATTTTTTTAGGTGATCGGATTGGCTAATCGAATCAGAAAATTAAAAATTAAATCAGAAAATTAAAAATTAAATCAATGATCAGTTTCATCAATCTCAAATAATTTATTTTTTAAAAATAAGTTAAAAAATTAATGAATTGACTGATTAACTAATGAACCAATCGAATTAGATTCATTTTTTCAATTAGAGCGAGTTAATTTTTAATTTATTTTTTATTAAAATGACGCCGTTTTTATCAAATAAAAATAATATTATTTTAAATTAAAAAAAACTCAAGAAAATTAATACCATAAAAAATATAATTTTATATAAATTTTTAATTTATTTATAATTACATTATATTTATTTTTATCATATATAATAAATATCAAATTATATATATATATATATATATATATATATATATATATACTGATTTTTTTATTTATTTAACCGATTCTAACTCTCATTAAATATCTAATTTTCAAACCATTTACTTTCATCAATTTTAAAAATATTAGGCATTTATCCAACACTTTATATGCATGGTTCAAGCAACTACATCCAATCACCCATCAACATCATTGTGCTTGTTATCCATACCGCTAATGGGCCCAGCGGTATTAAAGTTTTCAAAATTCAAAGTTTGAAAAAGAAAAAAAAAATGAAAACCTCAATTCAATATGAAAGTGACTTTTAAAAGTTGGGCCTCCAAATATCCAAAACTTCCTAATATTTCATAAATCAAATGATTTTTTTTAGAGTTTACAATATATTTTTGGAATAATTATAAATTTAATTTCTAAATTTTTTAAAATTTTTTATTTTAATATATCAATTAAAAATTTTTACAATCAATTATCTAAACATTCTAAACATATCAAAGTGATATTTTCCATCGAATAAACTTGCTTAAGTGTAGTAGATAATGAGAGTGTAAGATTTTAGTTAAAATCATTTTTCATAAAAACCGAGTTGATGGGTTTTGGTTAAAGATGAAAATATTTTAGAATCTTCAAAAGTTGAGGATTTTTTGTGGTGGTGGTAGTGGCAATGGCAGTGTTAGACATAATAATTAAGTTATTTTTATTTTATTTTAAGTAAAATTTACTATAGGTTTAATTATATTTTTAGTTAATTTTAACTTATTTTAATTAAGTTTTGAATTATTAGTTGTTAATTGATTTTAGGAAGATTTGATAATTTTATTTTAAATTTGAATATGATTTCTTTTAGTTATGATTTTGATAAATAAAATATTTAAATTTAATTTAATTTTTAAGTTTAAATTTGATTTAGATTGTTTTTTGTTATAATTTTGATTTTAGATAATATTTGACTTGATTTTAATTTGATTTAGAAGGTTTGAAAATTGAAATTTTAAATTTTCAGTTGGAAAAAATTCGTTAGGGGATGGAATATCGGGCACCCGGTATTTGGAGAAGAAGAACCGGTATTTGAAGTATAAATAGAACCCGAGAAACAATAGTGAATACCGAGTACCCGGTATTTTACCACCGTACCCGGTATTTCACTTGCCTATCCGATATTTTGCCAAGTGAACGAAATACATGTATCCAGTATTTCATGTCCCTACCTGATCTTTTGCTCAACTCTCAGAAATGAAGTCTATAAAAAGACAACCAAGGCTTGGGAAAGATATATATCACTCTTAAGGGAGGTTAGAGAAAAGGATATTTGGAGCTTTAAGACTTTCAATCAATCAAAGAAATCATCAAATAGAGTTTTTACTTTCTCTACTTGTTTATTTCTTTGTTAATTTTAGTATGAATATTTTTAATTTATTTGTTAGTTTACCTTTTCTTTATTTTACCATATTGAACTAAATCTTTTTTCTAGGATTTAGATGAAGTTAATTGAATAATAAAGGTTGATGACAATGATTTATGATTTCAATTGTTCTTAATACATAGTTTGATTTGTTAATTTTGATTTATAAGTGTTTTATAATTGGCCATTATAATCATTATCTAAGGTAGCTATTTATAAGCGAGAGCTGCGATAGTTGCTAGTTCATGGAATTAAAGCTAAAGCATATATTGCTAAGAGATTAGGGTACACTTTAGTGGATTTTATGAAATTGCTAAGGATCTTAATGAATTAACATTGATTCGATGATCATGAGAGTAGACACTTGCATTAATGTTAATGTTAGGATTTTTGCTCGAGAGAGACTAATTCATAATTTAGAGTAATCAATCCATCAAACACTATAGTTTTGAAATCATTATTGAGTCAGAACAACCGTATAAATTCAATTAACGGAATCTAAATTGTAGATAGTTTTCTTTGATATCTTTAAATTCAAAGTTAAGTTTTCTTGTTTATTTAATTTCATTTTAGAAAAATTCATCCAAATCAAATTAATTTATATCTAATTAATAAAGATAATATTAATTTCGGTAATTGACAATATCTCTCTATGGGACGATACTCTACTCACTCTATTACTTGCTAAAGCAATTTGTGCACTTGCGAAAAAACCGATCAAGTTTTTGGCGCCGTTGCCGGGGAGGTGCAACTATTTTGTCAATATCGATACTAATATTTATCTTTATTATTTTGGATTTTATTTTATGTTATTTTTAATTGTTTCTTTTTGTGATTCTAATTACAGGTTTATGCGAAAATTGAGATTAATAGACTTAGAGCCATTTAATCCTGAGATCGAAAGACAGTGCATAAGAAATCATAAAAGAAGTCAAGGTTATGTAGGCAACAACTCTAACAATCATAAGATCAAATTGAAATAGCTGATGTTGGAGGAAATGAGGCTGATGTGGCAGCTAACCCAAATCTAAATGATATCCCATAAGGATATCAAGAGCCGGAGGTTCACCATCAGCCACAACTGAGGACCTTGAGAGATTATGTGCTTCCAAATATGAATGGAGCACAATCACGTATAGCCCGACCAGCTATCAACGACTACAACTTTAAGTTGGATCTGGCTTTGATCAATATGGTCTCTAACAAGCAATTTAGTGAAGGACCTTTGGAGGATCCTAATGCCCACATCTCAAACTTCGTAGAGCTATGTAACACTGTAAAAATCAGTGGAGTTCCAGATGAGGCAATAACATTCTCATTGAGAGACCTAGCCAAGGAATGGCTAAACAAGCATCCTGAAAATTTCTTCACAAGCTGGAGGCAGTTGGTTCAAGCCTTCCTTACAAAATATTTT
>CANXYC010149270.1:0-11066 GCA_948193065.1 Aleurites moluccanus | reverse complement strand
ATACTTTTGATACACCAAATCACAAACCAAAGGCAAAAATCTCATACATTGAGCTTAGGTTAGCAACTTTGCAACCTACTCATCTAACCATCCAATTTAAAGTCATTTGATCCAACGGTCGAATTCAATCAAGCCTAAACTAATACCATAAGGTTTCACACACTTGATAACTCCATATTATAAAGGAAATGACCAAAATACCCTTAGTGCAACCGAAACACCGAAATCGCGTAACGTGCCGATAACAATTTTTCGACCAGGATTATTTCTTAAATTAATTCTCAAATAATTAAAATAAGGCCATTTTCAAGTCTTTAAATTATTTTCTCCTTTTAAATATGATATTTACTCCATAAAATTCCGATGGGCGAAAAATGACTATTTTGCCCCCAGTTCACCAAAAACTCAAAATTTTCCGATTAAGTCCTAGCAGCCTCTGGACTATTCTTATGCCTAAAACTAATTCAAATAACATGCATAATTATCAATTCCATGCATAAATACATATTAACATCACAATATTAAGAAATCAAATATCTCTCCCCGAAGATCTCTATATAGGTTTAGTTCAAATTAAACTGAGGTGTTACAAGCAGCCGCAAGTTATTACACTCAACTTCTATAGATGAGAACTCAACTAGAAGATTTTGGACATTAATTTAATTGCATTCCCATAAAATGTGACAACACTAGTGCCATAAATCTTTCAAAAAATCCAATTTATCACTCACGCACTAAGCATATAGATATAAGGCATCATTTTCTTAGGGATCATGTTAACAAAGGTCATATTAATTTTGAATATATGGATACTAAAAAATAGCTTGCTGATATATTCACAAAATCTTTGGACAAAAAAGCATTATATTTTATTAGAAGAGAATTAGGTATGATTGATACCTCTCAGGTATGACTTTTGGCTTGCTCTTAATTAGATATAATTGATCATAATGATTTGTGATGATATTGCATGATTTATATGCACTTATAATAATTTATGTGTTTTCATGATAAATTAAGACCTAAGTACGAGAATTTTATAAATTCCCATCACTTTAACCTCAGTTTAAATGAATTTTCTTGTCAAAAGTATGAATTATATTCATGTGCATATGAAAGCATAAAATCAAAAGCTCATTTTGCCTTTATTTTTGAAAAATTACCTTAATCCTGCCTTTCATGCCCGTTAATCAATTTAATTCCTGTTAAAATCTTTACAAGCTCGTGAAGAATCATTCTGTATCTTTTTAAAATTTTGGGCTTGTCTTTCACGATCGTGAACGGTCTTCACGCCTGTGAAGATGAAAGTATTTAAAAAGACTCGTCTGTGTCTTTTTATTTCTAACTCAAAAATCATATTTCTATTTCTCTCTCTCTCTCCCATTTTTCTCTCAAACCTTCAAATTTCCATCTTTTTTTTTATCTTTTTTTCTTGTAATCTTTTCTTATAAATCTTTATTATATCTCCCTTAAACCCTAAAATTATGGTGAAAACTAAGAATGTGGGTGGTAGAGGTAAAAGAAAGGGTCCAAATTTGGGTGAAGCATCCCAAGCGCGGGAAGAACCGATTAAGCTATCCTATGACATTTCATTTACTTTTCAGCATCACATTGACAAATTCTCGATTCTTAAACAACTAGGTAACCCGGTAAGCGATTGAAGCATAAGCTTTACAGATTTGAGAATGATAGGCTTGAATGACTTTGTCACTAAGTATTACTTAGATTTATTTGGTGATAGATTCTCTGTATAATATTTATCCTCCTTATACTTAGAGCTAGTGTATGAATTCTTCACTACACTTCTCATGAGTCCCACAGGTGATATGACTTTCAGGCTAGGTAAAACAAACCATTCATTATCTTCTGATGCTCTAGGTAGTTTATTTAAGCTTAAGTCTAATAGGGTTTGCCGAATTTCAAATCATTGGGATCCTTCCCCGATTTGGGAAGCTTTGACTAGCATTGCTCAGTATGATGTTCGGACTATAAAAGTTTCAAAGATTCATAACCCGGCTCTCTAAATTATACATCGGTTCCTCACCTATTCAGTTTTTGCTAGAAGAGGCAGCAATGGAGCTGTCAGTCACAATGAGCTATTTCTTTTGGATTGTTTGCGACAAGGAATCGATGTGGATGTCGCTAGGTAGTTTGTGGATGCTTTCAAGGATATGAATTTAAAAGTGAAAGGCAAACTACTTCTTGAAATGTATGTAACTCAGATTGTTATTCACTTTGGTATTGCTCATAATTCGAAATTCAAGGTTCCTCTCACTCCCAATGATCTTCTAGATATATCAAACTTTCGCAATATGAAAATTGCAAAAAAGGCTGGTGATGGATGGGTCTTAACTACTATTGATGGGGATGATCAGGATGATAGGACAGATGATGAGCTTGTTGCTATGTTTGATGAGCCATCTCGAAAAAGACCCCGCAATCCTACTTTTACAGCACCACCGACTACCTCTCAGCCATCCTCTTTAGCTGATTCTTTTCAGAGCCAAGTGTTGGAGCATTTGGCTAGGCTCAATACTAGACTTGACTCTTTGGAAACCAAAGTTACTTCTCGACTGGATAAACTCGAAGCAAATCAAAAAGAGTTGCAAAAGTCCGTAAATAACCTTTGTAGTTCTTTATCACTTGGAAGTACCCCTCCACCTGATGACTCGTTCGTTCCTCCTTCATCCTAGTTGCTCTTTTCTTTTTTTTACTAAGCTTTTGTTTATATGCTCATATTTTAACATATTTATGTTTATAGTATTGATATATTTCTCATTTTGATGTTTATGTAATACCTCCTTATTTATGAGTTATTATATTGTGTTAATCTGAAGATACCTTTTTTATTATTGACAAAAAGGGGGAGAAATATTGAATGCTATTGTTTAACTAAATGTTTAACTAAATTAAAGGGAAGTTTTCAACTCAGGGAGAGTATTTAATTGACTTATTTATACTCTTAACACATTATTTTTGGCATCATAAAAAAAGGGGAGATTGTTGTCTTTATGTGATTTTGATGATATAATTGAAATCCAAAACAAAGTGTTAATTAATATACTTGAGTTACAAATGATTATTTAACTTGTGTTTAAGTTTTTGTTTAAAATAGGGGTTCACGCCCGTGAATATTCTTAACGCCTGTGAATAAGATCAAGTCAAAATATGAAATTTACTCAGAAAGGATCTTCAAGCCCGTGAAATTTTTTTCATGACCGTGAAAGAGTTTCACGTTTGTAATAATTATTCACGTCCATGATTAATTTAAGAATGGATTTTGGCTCAAAGACAGAGAAAGAGTTTTCAAGACATTGAAAAATTACTTACACCCTTGAAATATTTTCACGCCAGTAATAATTATTCATGCATAAGGATGATTTAAAATTTAAAATTGGCACAGAAGATTTCAAGGCCGTGAATTTTAGTTCAAGCTCATGAAGATTCATCTTCACAATCATGAATTTTTGTCACACCCGTGAATCGGTAGTTGCCTGTCAACATCACAACTGATCTATTTTAAATATAACTATTAGAAAAAAATTTGGAGGTAAATCTTGCATTAAATGCAACCAGAACGGTCACGTTTAATCACCATTCATTGAAGGTTATAAATACATGAAGATTTGAAGTTCTAAATACCAGTGAAGTACTCTAAAGAGAAATTAAATTGTTGTTAATTCATACTCTGTTTTTCACATTTTCTGAACTCTTTGAGCTTTATTTCTTATTCTTAGAGTTCTTACTAGCTTTTGCTAGTCTTAGCTATTCATACTTCATTGTATATCATCGAAATAGCTTTGTATAAGTTTAGAGGGATTTAAAAATCTCTATCTTTGTTATTGAAAGTAAAAATATGACTTGTAACTTAGAGTGTAAAGGGTGAAATCCCTGAAAATCTATTGTAATTGATTTGGGTGGTGCACCCGGTTTTAGTGGAACCTCAATATTGGGTTGATATTGAGAGAAGTGGATGTAGGAGAAGGAATTAGGCTCTGAACCATTATAAATTGGCTAAGATTTCTTAACTCTTCTTTTAAATCATTACTTGTTATTTGAAATACATTTATATATAGCATAATGATTGTATTTTCTCTTAAAAATTTTAAAACTCCTATTCACCCCCCCCTCTAGGAGTATTGCCATAGTAATGTTCATATAAAATATTTTAATTGGCTTTGTAGCTACAAAGGACATAGGAGAGAAAGATAAAGTAGTAGACCATTCCTATTATTTGTGTGAAAAGTGAAGTGTTGGGGAGCTTGAAGCTAGAATTAGAAAGGTGAGTAATGTAAGTTAAAGTCAAAGTCTATAGAGTCAGGTTCTTCCTTTTCTAGTTTCAAGTCTGCAATCGACCTTTTCTATCTTTCTTTCAATTTTGATATAACAACGACTGATAGTATTTTTGTTAACAATAAAATGGTTAGAAGTTTCATCTTATATTCTCACATCTTCTTGTTTATTTAATAGTTTTATTTTTTCTTCTAAATATAATTTTAATGAGACATCAAAATTTAAATTTTTTTTTTAAAAAGACAAAGGAAAGAATCAATAAAACTTGCGATAGAGAAAAATTACTTGCATTGTATCATCATATTATGACAAGGTAGATTTGATTGGAATAGTCGAAGATTTTGTGGATTGTTCTACATGAGAGGCCAAGAACATCACCTAAGAGCACATGAAACAAAAGCTATAAAGATTGAAGGTTGAATGTTCTTTGAAAATCAAAGAAGAGGTCATCAAGTTGTTGAATAATGGATTCACCGAATTGATCACCTATCCATCATGGTTAGCTAATATAGTACTAATTCCAAAGAAGGAGGAGAAAATTCACATATGTATGTTCTTTGAACAAAGCTTGTCTAAAGGATGATTTCCTTTAGTCTCGCATCGACCTGTTAATTGACTGCATAACTGATTCTGCATGATCTTCTTGATCGATCTCCATGCAGGTTATAATCAATTTCAAGTTCATGGATGGAAGAGGAAGCTCAATTGATTATGGATTAAGTTTATAGCAATAAAGAGGGTCTACATATGGACAAGATTGCATTGGCTCAAAATTTGTCAACTTGGGTTATTTTTTGGTTGATTATGAATGAAGATTGTATCACAAGTAATCCATGCAAAGCTCCAGAGGTAGTCTTCAGTACCTTTGCAATTGGGTATAAGGCCTCACCCGTGCATCTGTTCAATCCATTAGGAATCATAATGCCCATTTGGACTAAGTCTCATATGGCAGCGGCTATCGCTTTTGAAAAATTTGTTTCTTTATTCTTTAATTTTTAAAGTTAGGGAATCGTCATCTTAATTTATTTTAGTTGAAAGAAAAATCCATTCATTGGCTCGAATTTATTTATTCCAAATGAAAAGTAAACTACACCTTTGAAACCAAAGAGGATTTCAGAACTAAGAAGTAAATAGATAGAAGTGAAATAGAAAATTCAACTAAATTATAAAAATATAGGTGAGACAATTAGAGAAAAATTGATCTAGCTAAAGCTGGTGTGAATTAAAGTGAAGGGAGCTTTCTATTTATAATAGAAAGGTGGGATCTCCAAATAAGAGATTTTCATATCTGGGATTAGGAAACATTATGGCTTGACAATGAGCTGTTGTCAGCTAGGCAAGGGATTGCCACCTGAAGGGGGGCAGCGGTGCCACCATGCACACTAGGTGGCAATGGTTAGTTTGGGAGAGGCAGCTGATGGCTAATGGAAAATACATAAGCGCTATCCAAAAGAAGGCAACACCTCTCAAGGGGATGGACAGTGCCACCATGCAAACCGAGTGAGCAATGGAGAAGCAAGAGGCGGTAGCTGGGAGACAGGTCAGAGGAGCACTAGTTGCCGCCCTTAAGGGAAAAGGATGTCGCCCTCCAAAAAAGGCAATGTTGCCATCCTAGGAGGGGCCAAACCCTCCTAGTGATAACCATGAAGGTTTCCAACCTCTTTTGCAGTTATAAACCTTCTAGGCCCATTTTTTAATGTCTCGAGTTTTTATGTTAATGCCATGTTGCTAGGCGTAGGTTTGATCATGTCCTAACGTTCAAAATCACATGTTCACACTAGGGCATAGATCTCATTAGGAGAATCAATCCAAAATCCTCAAATAAACATGAATACATCTTGGTGATAGTAGGCTACTTCACAAAGTGAGTAAAAGTATCATGTGTTGAATTTTAAAAGGGTGGTACATCTCATTCAAACTAACATCCTTTATCTATTTGGAACATCCTTTGAAATCATTACTAATAATGAATCCTATTCTCAAAATGAAATAGTCAGTTTACTAAAGTAGGAAAAGGTTCGATACCATCATATCAACTGCAAATCAATGGAGCAATTGAAGTAGCCAACAAGACTATCAAGTCCATTTTGCATAAAATGAATAAAAATCACAGAAATTAGCATGAACAGTTGCCACTTGCAGTATAGAGATATCAAACTTCCATTTGTATTCCAATAAAGACAACTCTTTACTTATTGGTATGCAAAATGGAAGTAGTGCTACCAAATGATATGAAAATTCATTTACCCAAGGTTAGACATGTATCATGATGAAAAAAGAATGGATGCTTCAGGTTTATTTATTTTTATTTTTTTTATCAAATTCAAGGCTATCTAAACATATAAACAAGAAGGTGAGGAATAGAGGATTATAAGAAGGTAGTCAGAGCTTTAGTTCATGATGTAAGAAGAAAATTTAGACTTCATTAAGATCGTCTCATATATGTCAAAAAAAATTTTGCCCAACAAAAGTGTCGTCCCAATAAATTTAGACGAAATAAAAATTTTAAATTCTTGTAATCTAGATTAGCTGAATGAAAAATATATTATGTGTTTGATATAATTATTATTTTTGAATAAAAAAAATAATTCGTAATATCAGTTAAAATAAATGAATTAAGAATAACCTTACCATAAATTAAGAAAAGTTAAAAAGAAATGTCAAAGTTGTCACTAAACAAATACATTTATTTGCAAATCACTGTTTTTGTTGTGTGAAAAGAATAATTAATTAGTAATTAATGTGAATATTCTGAAACCTGATCATAGGCATTACAATAAATTAGATTCCCTTTATAAAATATAATTGAAATTCGTCACGTTAGGAAAATCATAACTCTACATCTTAAGAATTTGTGAAATGCACACGACATCTTGTTCTCCTGTCTAATACGTGTCATAAAGCTTATTACTTTAATTAATTAAAAAAATAATATATCAAATATAATTATTATTATTTATACACGAAATTTATAATTAATTGATTTATTTATATTTGATAATTATGTATGATAATTTTAAGTTAAATTGAAAAATTGAAAAATTAAAAAATATATAATAATTGAATATATAATAACAATAATAATAATTTTATAGATCTTCTATAACAGAGCGAAATCAAAAAATATAATTAAAGGATCAAAAGTTAATAAAAAATAAATTATTTATTTACCAAATAAAATTTGAATATTATAAATAAAAAAAATAATAAACATAATTAAAAAGTATATAAAATGTATCATCAATTTTTCTAAAGATAATATAAATATAAAAATAAAATTTTATATTTTATATTTTTTAATTTAATAATATTAGAGTTGAATTTTGATAAATTGAAAAATCTAATAAACTTGAAGAGTTGGACAACCACTTTAGCATTCATTTATATGGAGTCATGGATATGTAATGTGTTATATGGAGAAAAAATAATTTTTTTATTTGAATCGGAAAAGAAAAGTAATTGAGAAAAAGAGTAAGAGCAAAAGTTTTTAGAAATGAAAAGTTAAAGTTAGTAAAAAAAAAATTAAAACTTTAGAAAGAAAGAATAATTTAAGACTGCTGGCTTTTAAGTTTACTATTTACTAGTAAAATAAAGATAAACGTGTTAAGTTTTTTTTTTTTTTTTTTTTATCTAATTAGTGTTTGCTTTTCTTTTTTTTTTTTTTATAAATAGAATCAATATTTATTTAAACAATAATAATTAATTAAATTATTAATAAAAATATTTTTTAAATAAATAATTATTATAAATATATATGGACAAAGTAATTATATATATATATATATATATATATATATATATCAAGAGTTTTGGGGGGACTAGGGGAGGTTAAACCAACGTTCTATTGTTATCATTATTTTTCGAAATCAAATTGGATTGATTTAATAGAAAATCGATTTTATTTTTTATTGGAGTGGATAAAATATATGAATATCAAATTCAGTAATGAATTGAATAATCGATTGATCAAGAATCGGTTCAATCGGATATAGCTTTTAATTTAAAAAAAAAGAATTATTGTTATTAAAATTCGAGCCCCTGGTGTATGAGAATAGTTATTAGAGTACATATCATATAATTCAAATATCAATTATTTAGTTTTATGACAAACATATAATAATAATAATAATAATAATAATAATAATAATAATAATAAATTTGATAATAGTTAAAATATATAATAAATTAATTTTAATAATCACCTTCCAACTTAAATTAACAATAAAATTTAAATATATCATAAAATAAATTTAAATTCTTTAGCAATAAAAATTAAATTTCTCTAATTTTTATTTACACAAAAATATATTATTTTTAAAATTCTTATTACCTATTTATTATATTATTATTTAAAATTATGTTTATATTATTTATTAAAAAAAATTATTGTATTCAATATCATTCTATTAAATTTCTTATAAAATTTATATTTTTTATATTATATAATATTAATTTAATTATTTTTTATTAATTTCGGTTCAACTTCAGTTTGATACAATTGAACCTCTGGCTCTTGATCAAACTTTACCTTTATCGGTTCAATGATCGGGCCAGATATGAAAACATTGATTATTATTTAACTTTTTTTTAGTTATAAAATTTTAAAAAATTATGTATATATTTATAGCATATAATTTTGTTATGATTTACTTTATAAATAATATATTATAGAAATTTAAAGATGAACAGATATTTCACAGATTTTTATTGTGCATGATCCTTGATAAAAGTAAGTACATAACATATGTTTGTTATTTAAAAATGAATGTTTGAAAATTTTGAATTATAATAAATACCTTATATTGATATTTGAAAATATAAATTACAGAAATAGTGATATAATTTTCATTCTTATTTTGAAAACAATTTATTTATCAATGATTTTATAGGGAGTTATTAAATTGATAAATGGAGTTCCTAATATAACCATTTGATTTAAGTTTTTTGTAAGAATGAAAATATTCTTTAACGCAGTAGTCTCATTGACAACTGAAACTTCAGTTTTTTCGCCAATGGTCAATTTGGATTTATTGGCTGTTGAAATAGTTTCATTCGTTGTTTTATGATATCTTTTGAGAACCAAATCATACCTGATACAATTGAGATTTGCTCCTGTATCAAATAATACAATTGTTTCCAATTGAAAATCATTTGAAAAAAATAATTTTGATTTGAATTAAATATTTTTGAGAAGTGATTTCTCTCAAAATATTTATAAAATTCTCTAGAATTTTTGGAACTATTTCCAAATCTTATAGGTTTTGAGATTTAAGATTTTCTAATTGATCATCTGAATCTATTTCATTTTTTGAATCAATACTTAAGATTGAAATGAGATTTTGAAGACATCCAGAATTATTTTTCTGTTTTTCTTTAAACTCTTTGAGTTCTAATTTTATCTCCTTAATCTCTTTTTGAAGATCTCGAACATTTGTTACTGGTTTTTGGATTTCTTTCCTCTATCCAATATGGTTGTAAGATCATGATTACTTATACTAGTAGAGGGTAAGAGAGAGGGTCTTTCAATAGGCTTTGATTTTTCTTCTATAAATTTTAAAAGCTTGTCTAAACATTCTTTTTGAATTTGAGGATCATTAATATACTTAATTGCCTCAAAAATTACTTCTTGACTTTTTTGTAAGTATATTAATGGTTTTTGAATTTTTATTTTCTTTAGAATCTGTTTCAGAACTAGACTTTGTTTTTGAACTGGTAGAAGAGTTATCTAACTCATCTATTTGAAGAGGTTTTTTATTTTCTGAAGAACCGGAGTATTTAGACTCAGAAGACTCAACTAACAGGACATAGATCTTATTTATGATTTCTTGATCTAGTTGAAATTCATATAGTTTGGTATTTATTCTACAGAATTTTAAAGTGTGACCTTTCTTGCTATATTTGTAGCAAGTGATGTCCTTAAAGTCTATCATAGACTTGGATTTTATCCTAGACTGGGACTTCTTATAACGTTTTGAAGTCTTCTTAAAAGAAGAGGGTTTTCTATAGTATGTCTCATTTTTAGGTTGAAAAGACTTTCTATAATTTGAATGGGATTTGAATTTTTTATAAGAGTCTCTCTATTTACTACACTGACCACTACAAGGTTTTGAATCCTTAGTGAGGTTTGGATCAAATTGTTGACAGAAACTATCTAGTTCCTTTATGGTTTGTTTCATTTCCCACTTAAGGTGTTTTTAGAGTTGCAAGTCTTGGCAAATTCTAAGACCTACCTTTTGGATTAAACTAATTAGTTCTCCATAAGTAAATTGGTCATAAGAAATTTGGTCACCAAAGGCTTGTCTAGTATAATTTCTAACATTTTCTTCTAATATTTTAGGTAGTCTTACTAGGAATTTATCTTTCCAAAAAGGTTGGTTCGAATCTTCCCTAAGCCTTACTTGTCACGACTCCAACCGGGGGAGCCACGACGGTCCAAGGATACAGGATATGCCAGTGGCTTCCAGTACCTCGATGAACCCCTAATACTTTAGTCAGATCTTACAACAATTTAATTCATCCAAAGCTCAAATAATGCAGTATTATTCATACTTATATATATATATATATTCTAATCCATGCAAATTCTTATTTCCATACAACACACCTATGCCCTGCCAAAAATCCGGCAGAGTCTCCTCTGTATTTTCAACATGCCCATTTATCAAAACACAAAATTTAGCACTTCCAATATTATTTTGTCAACTCACTTCAACTCTACTTCATCAATTCTTTCACACTTCTCAAAATATATCACAACCACCATTAAGTCATAC
>CANXYC010149178.1:0-30982 GCA_948193065.1 Aleurites moluccanus | reverse complement strand
GTGCACTTTGGGAACCTAGCTGATAGGGTTTTTATCAGTGTTCCACCTAGAGGGGACCATAAGCTCTAGGCGTATGCCTGGCCAAGCATGCGTTTGCGATAAGGTAGCAAGGACTACCGATGCGCTCTGTTGTGATAGGTAGTAAGACTACTGATACACTCTGTAGTTCTACCATGTAATTTGATAGTGCTATTCGATTGTGAGCACTTTTGTTCTTGTAAGCATAACCACATGACATTTTTCTTACCTATGTTCTTTTGATTGACTTTTCTTTTGGATTGATATATATTTCTTTTATATTGCATGTTCATATCTTACTGAGTTGAAGGCTCACTCCTCTTATGTGGGTTTCAGGTGATAGTGTAGCTCGTGAGGGAGCTAATATAGAAGATCGAGCTTCCTGATTCATTCCTCCAAGAAGCCTCCATTGTAATTATTTTGATATATATATATATATATATATATATATTCATTAAATTGTACTATGGTACTATATGTATTGGGAGTATACTCTAAAGCTCCATAGTTAGTTATCGAGTATGACATTATTTTGATGTATGAACTGTTACATTTTGGTTGCTCTTGTTCCTTAGTGATGTGGGATGTATCTTTTGATCAGTAAGGAACAAGAGGAAATTATGTAATGATGAATTTAAAAATATGAATTATGATAACATGAATCTTAGAAATGAATGTTTTAATGATAATCATATATGATGTAAATATGAAATATGTATGAGATTCAGGTTATGAGGGTTCTACGGGTTTATGGTGGCCTTAAGCTTACTCTTGCCCTAGGACCATCGCACCATTGGAGTTGGGGTGTGACATAGGTGGTATCAGAGCTATAGGTTTATAATTCTTAATATAGAAGATAAAAAGAGATGCATAAGCACTAGTATAAGTGTTGATTAAGATAACTACGGAGCATAGGATTTGTGTCTTGTCCAATTGTGTCTTCCTTTGGTATATACATCTGCGTTAAGTATGTGTAGTGAGTCTGCTATTATTTGTTCTTCCTATCAGTGTCTAGATGCCTCCACGGCGTGGTAAAGGACAAGGTCGAGGCCGTCCTAGATGAGTTTTACCTTCTGAAGAGGGTTCTGTGGGTGGAAATGGAGGCGATGAGGTTCATCCTATGCCACCAGTGGATGTGGCTCATATGGCTCAACAATTAGATCAGTTGCAAAGGAATTATGCAATGATAGTTGAGTTCATTACTCAGCAAAGGCAGCAGCAGGTACCTCCAGTTCAGGTTATAGAAATTCCTATTCCTCCGATAGTTCCACCACCTGTTGTACGTCAAGAGGAAAAGGTATCATTTGAGAGGTTTCTTAAGCCTAAGCCCTCAGAATATAGAGGTGAGGTGGATCCTACAGATTTCCTAGAAGAAATTGAAGAGAAAGTACAGATTCTGAGGATTTTCGATAGAAGAGCTATAGAGTTTATGGGTTATTTAATGAAAGCTGAAGCCAAGGACTAGTTCAAGAGAAGCATTTCAGGCATGCTTTGGGAAAATGAAGATCTTTCTTGGGAGAGATTCAAGGAATTGGTGCTAAATGAATTTCTCCCTGAGAGCGTAAGAGAAGCTAAATCTTTAGAGTTTGAAAGATTGGTTCAGACACCTGGTATGACTGTTTTAGAGTACGCCAGGAAGTTCAGCCAGTTAAGTAAATTTGCTTCTGCATTGGTGCCTACAGAAGCGGCATGGATTCAGAGGTTTCACAGAGGATTGGTGGCTCCACTGTTTAAACTCCTAGCTGCTCTTGAGTTTGATTCCTATTCTAAGCTAGTGGATAAGGCTAGGATAATTGAAAATAGATAGATGAAAGCCAGATCCGAAAGGGTGGAGAAGAAGAAATTTAAAGCAGATAGTTCTTCTAAACCAGATAGTGGAATGAAGACTATGAGAGTGGCTCATCAATCAGCTTTTAGGAGTGAGTATAGGGGACCTTCAGGGAGACCACAACAGAGTCGGACTACTCCTGGACCCACTTCTTAGTTGAGTCATGGATCAGCTAGCTTTGCACCATCCAGGGCTCCTAAACCTTTGTGTTCTACATGGGGTAAATTTCATTATGGCCCTTGTCATTATGCCTTAGGAGCATGCTTTAGGTGTGGACAACAAGGTCATTTCCTCAAGAATTGTCCGCAATCATCCATTGGAGGAAGACCGTAGGCTTTTCAGGCCTCAGTACAGATGAATAGGGAGAGGAATATCAGCCAGCAACAAGGTACAGGCCGAGGTATTGTGGGCAGGACTATAAAGGCTGGCAGAGAGTCAGGTCAGCATGTGGCTCAGGCTTCAGGGTCAGTCCCCATGGGTAGAGGCAGAGGTAGAGTTTTTGCTCTAGCACAGTATGAAGCCCAGGCATCTAACACAGTTGTTATAGGTATTCTTCCAATCTAAGCCTTGAATGCTAGAGTATTGTTTGATTCGGGAGCTACGCATTCCTTTGTGTCATCATGTTTTACTAAGAAGTTGCATGTGCCTTGTGAATTGCTTGAAAGTGTGTTGGTTGTTTCTACTCCTTTAGAGGAAGAGATTGAAGTCCATAACTTCATCCTATGTGGTTAGCATAGGTGGTAAGAACTTGAATATGGATTTGATTGAATTGCCTGTGTTGGAATTTGATGTGATTTTGGGCATGGACTGGTTGTCCAAGCATTATGCTACCATAGATTATAATAGAAAGAAGATAGTTTTCAAGTCAGCTTCAGGTGAGGAGTTTGAGTTTCAAGGGGAGAGGAGCGAAGCACCCTAAAATCTGATATCAGCTTTAGGGGCGAAGAAAATGATGCCAAAGATATTTGGCTTATGTTCGAGATACTTGAAAGGAAGTGCAAGATTTGGAATGGATTCCTATTGTTAACGAGTTTACAGATGTATTTCCTGAAGAGTTACCTGGTTTGCTACCGGATAGAGAGATAGAGTTCGGTATAGAGTTGCTACCTGGCACGAGTCTGATTTCTATTCCTCCCTACCGTATGGCACCAGTAGAATTGAGAGAGTTGAAGACTCAATTGCAAGATTTGCTTGACAAAGGATTTATCAGGCCTAGCAGTTCGCCATGGGGTACACCTGTACTCTTTGTAAAGAAGAAGGATGGTTCTATGAGGTTATGCAAAGATTACAGACAGCTCAATAAGGCAACTATCAAGAATAAGTATCATTTGCCAAGAATAGATGATTTATTTGATCAGTTGCAAGGTGCAAGTCATTTCTCCAAGATAGACTTGAGGTCGGGGTACCATCAGTTGAGAATTCAGAATGAGAATGTATTGAAGACGGCTTTTCGTACTAGATATGGACGCTATGATTTCTTAGTGTTGCCATTTGGATTGACTAATGCACCAGCTGCATTCATGGACTTGATGAATAGGGTTTTCAAGTCATTTTTGGATAAGTATGTCATTGTGTTAATTGATGACATTCTTGTGTATTCTAAAAGTGAGGAAGAGCATGAGGAACACCTTAGGATTATGTTGCAGACTTTGAGAGAGCATCAGCTGTTTGCAAAATTTTCAAAGTATGAATTCTGGCTTGAGAGTGTGGGCTTTCTGGGGCATATAGTGAGCAAGGATGGTATTGAAGTTGATCATAGAAAAGTGGATGCAATTCTTAGTTGGCCTAGACCCACAAATGTTTCAGAAGTTAGAAGTTTCATGGGTTTGGCAGGCTACTATAGGAGGTTTGTTCAAGACTTCTCCAAGATTGTAGCTCCTTTGAGCAAGCTCACCCAGAAGCAAGTTAAATTCCTATGGTCAGATGCATGTGATAAGAGCTTCCAAAAGTTAAAGACTTGTCTCACCACGGCACCTGTCTTAGCTTTGCCGTCGGGTGAAGAAAGATATGCGATGTATTGTGATGTATCGAGAGTAGGGCTCGGTTGTATGCTTATGCAGCATGGAAGGGTGATAGCCTATGCTTCTAGACAATTGAGGAAGCATGAGGTGCTTGAGATGGCTGTAATTGTTTTTGCCCTGAAGATATGGAGACATTATATGTATGGTGAGAAATGTGAGATCTTCACAGATCATAAGAGTTTGAAGTATATATTTCAGCAAAAAGATCTAAATTTTAGGCAAAGAAGGTGGGTCGAATTGCTTAAGGATTATGACTGTGAAATCTTGTATCATCCAGGGAAAGCTAATGTTGTAGCCGATACAATAAGCAGAAAGTCTTTGGGAAGCTTAGCCTATATTCAAGTGAGTAGAAGAGCATTAGTGAGGGAAGTGCAAAGATTGCATGATATGGGAATTAGTTTGGAATTGTCAAATTCAGGAGTGCTTTTGGCAAATTTTCAAGTTAAGCCGGTTCTCATTGATCAAATTAGAGAAGCTCAAGACAAAGACCCTCAGTTGGTGAAAATAAAGAATGATGTGGGACTAGAAAAAGCTCCAGGATTTACTATGACTGGTGGCATGTTGAGACATGATAGCAAGTTATGCATTCTAGCAATTGATGGTCTGAGGGATATAATTCTTAAGGAAGCACATCATGCCAAATATAATGTACATCCTGGTGCAACAAAGATGTATCATGACATTAAGAATTCATATTGGTGGAGTGGAATGAAAAGAGATGTCGCAGAATATGTAGCTAAATGTCTAACTTGTCAACAAGTCAAGTTCGAGCATCAGAAACTATCAGGGCTACTCCAAGAGTTGCCATTGCCAGAATGGAAATGGGAGAGGGTGACTATAGATTTTGTGGTTGGATTGCCAAGGACTTCAAGGGGCTATGACTCAATATCGGTCATTGTGGATAGATTAACCAAGTCAACTCATTTCTTGCCAGTCAAGACGACTTATACGGCTTCTTAGTATGCCCAAATTTATGTTGATGAGATTGTCAAACTTCATGGAGTTTCATTTTCGATTATCTCAAATAGAGGTACTCAGTTCACCTCGAGGTTCTGGTAGAAATTTCAAGAATGCTTGGGTACACAACTTGATTTCAGCACGGCTTTCCATCCGCAAACAGATGGGCAATCATAGAGGACCATCCAAACTCTATAAGACATGCTTAGGATGTGCATTCTAGACTTTGGAGGAAATTGGGATGCTCATTTGTCATTGATAGAATTTTCCTACAACAACAGCTACCATTCCATGATTCAGATGTCTCCTTATGAAGCTTTGTATGACAGGAAATGCAGATCTCCCTTGTGTTGGGATGATGTTGGAGAAAAGTATATCAAAGGACCAGAGTTGATAAGATATATGTCAGAAAAGGTTCCACTAATCCGAGAGAGATTAAAGACAGCTTTTAACCCCCAAAAGAGCTATGCCGACCCAAAGAGGAAAGACCTTCAATTTGCTATTGAAGATCTTGTATTTTTAAAGATCTTACTAATGAAAGGAGTTTTATGGTTTGGCAAGAGAGGCAAGCTATCTACATAGTTTATCAGGCCCTTTGAGATTCTGAATAAGATTGGAGAAGTTTCATACAAGTTAGCTTTGCTTTCCAACATGGATAGTGTGCATCCAGTGTTTCATGTATCGATGCTCCGTAAGTAAGTTGCCAACCCTTCCCATGTGCTGCAAGTTTCGGAAGTAGACCTCCAACCAGATTTAACGTATGAAGAAATTCCAATTTCCATTGTGGACCGAATGGTTAAGAGGTTAAGGAATAAAGATATACCAATGGTTACGATCCTATGGAGAAATCAAGCCATGGAAGAGTGTACTTGGGAAAGTGAGCAAAACATGCAAGAAAAGTACCCCTACCTATTTCAGGTTTAAGACAAGTTATTTATAAATTCGAGGATGAATTTATCTAAGGGGGGGAAGAATGTAATATCTGTCATTTTTTTTGTTATTTTATTAATTATATGTTTGTTGAATTGATTGAGGATATAAAAATATTTTGAGGAATCCAGAAATTCTGTATGCAGAGAGGATTTTGTGAGGCTGATTGCATGATTTTAAAGGAATAATTTGGTAAAGTGTAAAACATAAAAGTTGTAGATTTCTATCTTATCTTTAAGTATGTAAAAAGGTTCTATAAAATTATATGTATGTGAAGAGATATGCCTCCTTGACCAGGACCTGTCTGGTTCATTATTTTCTGCGGGAATCTGAGAATGTTTAATTTTTCTGGGAATTATCGGTGCTGAATGAGCCAAAAGTATAAACATGAGAAATATTCATTTGTGTGTTGTGTTATTGTCTGTAAAATTTTAGGGGAATTGGATAAGTATAGCTCAGTTGAGAGTGGAACTAATCAGACCTATTCGGATAATTTTCGGCAACAAAGTCAGGGTGAAATTTAGAAATTTACCATGGTTTGTGTAGATATCCTTTAGATTTAAATTTTGGATATGTTGGACCCCTAAGTGTCTATTTTAAGAGACAAAAAGAAGCAGGGAGTTTGGATATTTGTAGCTTATTTGCGAGCTGGTTTAATATGAGTTGTCAAGGAAGGGTTCCAGCTCGGCAAAATCTAGCATTTGCGAGCCGACAATGCAAAGTGGCATTGCGAGCCGAAAAATGTGAGGTGGCATTTGAAAGCCAGAAAATGCGAGGAGATAGTTCACGAAGCAGAGTTTGGAGAAGAGGGAATAGGCGAGGTGACATTATGCGAAGAGGCATTGTCGAGGTGGCACATACGAAGTGGAGTTAGGCGAAGAGAGATTGGCGAAGAGGCATTGCCAATGTGGCATATGTGAAGTGGAGTCAGGCGAGGCGAGTTTGGCAAAGAGGCATTGCCGAGGTGGAATATGAGAAGTGGAGTTAGGCGAGGAGAGTTTGGCGAGATGGCATATGCGAGACGGCATATGCAAAGTGGGCATGCGAAGTGAGATTGGCGAAGTGGCATTACCGGAGCGGATTGACGAAGTGACATTTACGAGTTGGCTTATGCGAGGTGGCATTGCCAAGGCGGATTGGCAAGGTGAGCTGGCGAAGTGAAAATTGAGAGGCAATAGCATATTTAACCAGATGCCCACTGGTTATTTTTCTTCACGTTTTTTCTTCTTCTTCTCTTCGTTTTTCTTCAGTTCTTCTTATATTTGTCCAATTTATTTTCTAATGCATTAATACTCAAAATTAATGCATTAAATCACTAAATTATCACATTCTAAAGCATTAATCTTCATTTTCAAAGTAGATTTTCAAGGAAATCAGTTTTTGGAGAAATAAGGTAATTTTTCTTCAAATGTCATTCTTTCTTTAGATTAATAAATTCTGCTAGTTAGGATAGCTAATTATGGGTATATAGGATTTATTACAAACATTTTAAGGCTATTAATTGTAATTAATGCGGGAGAAACCAAAATTTATGGATTATCATAAATAGTGACGTGAACAGTAAATTCGTAATTAATTTCAGATTTTTCTTTAAGAGATGAATTAAATTGATGTTGGGAATCAAAAATAAAAACTATAAGATGGTTAAAATTATAAGGAACTTTATTATGTATTACTAATTGAGGAAACCCTAATTGTGAGAATTTGGGAAATTTTCATAGGAGAAGAGGATTCAAGAAATTAAAGGAGAATTATTGATTTTACAAGTAATTGAGGATAAATTGCTTTGAGGTAAGTATGAACATTACATTTGCTTATTGCTTCCTTGTAACGATATGTCCAAGTATTCTTAATGTTCACCCATATGATTCATATGTTATTTGACATTGTATTATTGAACTATTAAATTAAAGTTCCAAGATATTCTAAAACCAAAATTGACCATTTGGTTCATGTGATTACCATGTATATATATAATATAAATGACTTGGTCAATCTTCTTTGGATCAAGCTCATATGAATCCTATTTGTTAACTTGACTGAATTTATGTTACATATTGATGGTCTTGTGACCAATATGTTTCTTGTGAGATTGTAACCGTATGGCCCTATGGATAGAACGCTCTTCCCAATGAGAGTAAATTCATTAGTCCATTGTACACTTTGGGAACCTAGCTGATAGGGTTTTTATCAGTGTTCCACCTAGAGGGGACCATGAGTTCTAGGCGTATACCTGGCCAAGCATGTGTTTGCAATAAGGTAGCAAGGACTACCGATGCGCTCTATTGTGATAGGTAGCAAGGCTACTGATGCACTCTGTATTTCTACTATGTAATTTGATAGTGCTATTCGATTGTGAGCACTTCTGTTCTTGTAAGCATAACCATATGACATTTTTCTTACCCATGTTCTTTGGATTGACCTTTCTTTTGGATTGATATATATTTCTTTTATATTGCATGTTCATATCTTACTGAGTTGAAGGCTCACTCCTCTTCTGTGGGTTTCAGGTGATAGTGTAGCTCGTGAGGGAGCTAATATAGAAGATCGAGCTTCTTGATTCATTCCTCCAAGAAGCCTCCATTGTAATTATTTTGATATATATATATATATATATTCATTAAATTGTACTATGGTGCTGTACGTATTGGGAGTATACTCTAGAGCTCTGTAGTTAGTTATTGAGGATGACATTATTTTGATGTATGAACTGTTACATTTTGGTTGCCCTTGTTCCTTAGTGATGTAGGATGTATCTTTTGATCAGTAAGGAACAAGAGGAAATTTTGAAATCATGAATATAAAAATATGAATTATGATAACATAAATCTTAGAAATGAATGTTTTAATGATAATCATATATGATGTAAATATGAAATGTGTATGAGATTCAGGTTATGAGGGTTCTACGGGTTTATGGTGGCCTTAAGCTTACCTTTGCCCTAGGACCGTCGCACCATTGGAGTTGGGGTATGACAAAAACATTAAGAATCAATGTGCTGCTAGGGCTAACAGCAAGATCAAAATTGTACCTTATCCCAAAAGAAAATAAGGAATAAAAGTTACCAAAAATTAATAAGAAACCCTAAATTGCCAAAACGGATTCCTAGATGAAGGAATTTGGTCAAAATACACTGCCAATCGTCGCCAAAAGCGATGAGTTGTATCCGTTGCTCCGTTTCTCATTGGATTATGCCAATATCAAGCCTAGAACTAAACACCTCCTATGGCCCATTTCTTTGACTTTGACCTTTTTGCATGGTCAAACTGACCCATAAACTTCAGGGCTTGAATGTCTACATCATTCTCTCTTGAATAAAGAAAATTCAACCTCAAATTGGTCTTAGCATCATCGTCAGAGGAATCCTAAAAAAAAGGGATAAGATGTTTTACATTGAACACATCTGCAGTACGAACATGGCTAGGCAACTTTAGACGATAAGCATTGGGATTAATTTTCTCAATAATTTTCATAAGGCCAATCTTCTTTGTTGATAATTTATTGTACTCACCAGAAAGAAAACGAACTTTGGTAAGGACTGCCTAGACAAAGTCACTAACGTCAAACTCAACATGGCAACAGTTCTTATCAGCATCTTATTTATACTTGGAATTAGATTGCTTGACATGATCATGGACTGCTTTGTGAACATCCTGCAAGTTAGAAACAAAATCGGCTACCTTGCCATAAATTTTGGTAGTATTAGGTATAGGCAGTAAATCAAGTGGTCCTTTAGAAACAATAGAATAAACTACCTAGAAAGGGTTGAACCTTGTGCTTCGGTTAATGGCATGATTATAGGAAAAATTTGCTTGACATAACTTTTGATCCTAGCTCTTCACATGCTCGTCTACTAAACAATGTAACAAAATTCCCAAAGATCAATTAACAACTTCAGTCTGCCATCTATCTAGGGATGATAAGTACTGCTAAAATTCAATTGTGTGTTAACCATCTTTCATAGAATACACTAGAAATGACTTAGAAAGCGAGTATCTCTATCAAAAAAGATAAAAGTAGGTAGTCCATAATGACAGTAGATTTCACGAAAATACATCTGAGCAACTATAACAATATCTGTGGTCTTTTTGCAAGGGATAAAATGAACCATCTTAGAGAATGATCAACAACCATAAAGATGGAATCATTACCTCCTTGTGTTTGTGGTAACCCCAATACAAAGTCCATACTAACATCCACCCAAGGTTGAGAAGGGACTGGTAGAGGCATTTATAACCCAGCATTAGAAGTTGTACCTTTGGAAATTTGGTAGACCCGACACCTCTGCACATATTGCTCTACCTCTTTTCGAATAGTTGGCTAAAAATAAGAATCTTGAACCAATTTCAAAGTTCAATCCTTGCCAATATGACCCTCTCTATGTAGCTCCTTTATAATTTTTAAGCGCAAACTATATTATGGGATGCACAATTGATTTTCTCGAAAGAAGAAACCATCATGTAAGGAAAAAATCTGTCTTTTCTCTAGCTTGCACCTTTTCTAAGATAGAAGAGAAATACGGACCAACAGCTCATAAATCACGAAAAGAATCAAATCCAGGTAACTCAATTATTATTATAGTCAATAAGCACCATCTGCAACTAAGGGCATCAACAACTTGGTTAGTTACTCCGGCTTTGTGTTTGACCACAAAAGTAAAATGCTGTAAATATGCAACGCATGGCACATGACGTGATGACACTTTATCCTGCCTATTAAAATGCTTCAAGGCCTCATGATTAGTATACAAGACAAATTCACATTGGAATATATAATGCCTCCAATGTTTGATGTCTTGGACCAATGAGTAAAACTTCACATCATAAGTATTGTAGTTGAGTTTAGAACCTGATAACTTCTCGCTGAAATAGGCTATAGGCCTGTTATTTTGACTCAAAACTGCTCCAATGCCTACTTTCGAAGCATCACTGTGTAGCTCAAAAGGCTGTGAGAAATCAGGAAGGACAAAAATCGGTGCAGTGTAAAGTGTGTCTTAATAAGCTGGAACGCCTTCTCGACTTCATCAATCCACTAAAATTTTCCACCCTTAATACAATCAATAATAGGTGCCATGATGCTACTTAAATGAGGTATGAAACGCCTATAAAAAGACAAAAGCCGAGGTTGAGGCCACTGCATTACTTCTTCCACCTTGGATTCATCTACTTGCAACCCATCACCTAAAATGAAAAAACCCAAAAACAATACCTTAGGCTCCAGAAATACACATTTTTTCACTGCTGCATAGAACTACTCTCTGCGAAGGACACATAAAACATCTCGGAGGAGTTGGAGATGCAATTATGTGTTAACACTATAAATAAAAATGTCATCAAAATATACAACCATAAATTTTCCAATTAATGGCCTTAAAGATTGGTTCATCACTCGCATTAATATACTAGGAGCATTATATAAGCCAGATGGCATGACTAGTCACTCGTAGAGACCTTCACATGTCTTAAAGGTTGTTTTCCACTCATCTCCAGGTCTTATATGGATCTAGTAATACCTGCTCTTCAAGTCCAGTTTAGAAAAATAGTAGCCTCACTAATTTGATCAAGTAAATCATCTAAACAAGGAATAGGAAATCAGCACCTGACTGTGATTTTATTAATGGCTCAACTATCTACACACATTCGCCATGTTCCATCTTTCTTCATAGTTAACAATGCAGAGATAGGACAAGGACTCAAACTCTCCTTGATGTATCCTTTGGCAAATAACTCCACCTATTTCCGCAATTCCTCATGTTCACTGGGGCTCATTTTGTAATGTGGTTTGTTTGGCAATGATGCACCTAGTTCTAAATCAATCTGATGTTGAATATCCCTAAGAGGTGGAAGACCATCGGGTAGATCATCAGGAATGACTTTTTGAAACTCAATAATTATAGGGGTCGCTGTAGGAGGAATGTTCATTTTTGCCCTAACATCCATTTCTACTACTTTTCCAATCAACATTTATACTGTCTCAGATTCTTGCATCTTTTTATCAAACTTGGCTAGAGACAATAGATTAGTATTGTCCCCAAAAGGCTTAGGTTTATTTGATACCTTACTGGGTAGTAACACAATCTTTGTATTCCCAATCATAAAACTATGGGTATTAGCCCCACCATCGTGCTGCACATTTCTATCATATATCCAAGCCCTACCTAATAATAAATGACATGCATCCATGGTAAGCATATCACACCATATTTCATCCTTATATTTTGTACCAACAACAACAAAAAAAAAAAAAAACCTAAAGCTCGTTGAGATATAGTTACCTCACTCCCTTTTTCAGCCATGACATCTTGTATGCTTTTGTCACGTCCCACTTTTGGAACGCGACGGTCCTAAGGCACGGACAGACTTAAGGTCACCGAAAATCTGTAGAACCCATTAACAATCTAACTATCAATCATTCATTCTTAACTCATTTATTAATGTCTAAGTTCCATTATTTACTTGTAAATTTTTCAGAAATTTTGCTAGAGTTTCCTTTGTAATTTTAATGTTATTCCCAACCCAAAATCGAGTCTTTCAAAAATTATACAGTGTACACAAAACATATTTTGCACTCCCAGTAATTTGCCTTCCTTATACCCTCAACTTTATTGTTCAATAGACACATATAACACTTTTAAATCTCTTTCATAACATGTAAATTTCATTTTAACATTTTCAGTATCACTGTCATTATTACTTCACTATCATTATCATTAGCAAATATTCATATAATATTTTTACATGATTAATCTATCTATATATAGTATCATGGAGCTATAAAGATTTTATACATATGAATTTTTAATAAATAATCACTACCTTGAAGCACTTGATCTTCCAAATAGAAGAAGGAATGACTTGGATATAATCATCTCAATCTCATTCCTGTAAAAATTATAAACCATTAGATGGTGAGTATAAAAATACTCAGTGAGCATGTATACATCATTAAACAGGTGATATAGGTATGTAATAACAAAAGTTATCAATGGAAGTTAAGTATCAATAAATACAATGAATGGATATTAGCATTTTAAATTTGCTTGTCAAAGGTTAATTAATTTGCACACTAAATATCTTTGGGAGTTTGGAATATGTAACAATCATATCGATGATAAACAATGATAGATGAAAGAATGGTTATCAATGATAAACAATAAGAAATAAGGTATAGAATCAATGAACATGTAAATAATATTCATATCATGTAGATAAGACATATAATGGGCCATGAACACGTATATCTCATATCAATCTCATATCATGTACATAAGGCTGATCAGGCCCTATGGCTAAGACAGTTAATCCTTGCCAGCTAGGGTTCCATGTAAATCAATGTGCAAATTGCCGACGGTATTTACCCGCTATCCCATCGGTGAGGAAGCTCTGTCAAATCCATATGTAAATAGGCTAATGAAAATCAATAATAATATCAAGTACTTATTAGAAATATTATGGTACAAATTCGTTCAATCCGTATACATAGGCTTACTTAACAATCGGTGTTAATACATTTCGATGAACATGTGACGGTTTCCTTATTTGATATAAAGGTACCAATTCAACAATTAATATCATGGTATATGATTAAGCATTTGATGTGCTTACTTTTGGGAAGATTTGGGTATATAATCAATCAAATACAATATCATGGTTCAGGTTTTCGATGTGAATAAATACGATAGGTATTGTAAATTTCAATAACAACCAATGGATATAGATCATTTTTAATCTTGAAGAAAATCAAAGGATAATTATTAGCAATAAAAAAAATGATATTCAATCAAGAAGGAAATATGTTCTTTGATTCAACAAGTCAAAATCATGATTATGCATAATGATATATACATTACTCACCTTAGCTTATGACTTGTATATTTTCCTTTTCATTTATCCTAGATTCTTTGCCTTATCTCTTATGGTACCCATCACGTCTCTTATTCATTTTTTACTCTATATATCCAATTAATTTCAATTTAGATACTATTTAACATAAAATTACATTACTTATACTTATACTTATATTAAAGAAATTCTTAAGAATTTACAAATTACTAAGGTTTTTATGTGTGAAATTCTTTACTGGCAACCTGTGTTTCATTACCTATATATTTTTCTACACTTATCTAATTGTTTCAATTCTTATTCCAACTTAAACTAGATATATCTAGCTCTAACATATCCAAAATTCACCTTATTCTCATTATTATATAATTTATAGTGTTAATTTAAACTTAGTCTTACATCCAGCCCTGCTGCCTGCATTCTGCCTTGAATCTTATTCTGACAGTCTGTAATATTTTATCTCATAACTTAATCTATACTTATCTAATTACTGCAATTATTTTTCCTATTGAAAATATCCATATAATATTATAACATATCCAAATTTCAGAATATTTGGATCATTGTACAATTATTAGTGAATTTTCAAAGTTAAACTACTGTCCTGAAATTTCTATCCAAACAAACCCTGTTTTCATGCCTATAATTAATTCCATGTTCATACAATTACAAAACCATATTATAGAAATTTATACAACATATAAATGAACATCTTTAATGTTTAATACTTTCCTTAATTCAGACTTTAAAATCCTTATATTAATAGAATTCAATAGCCTATGTTTTGTTTATCAGTCAATCCGGACATATTACACTCATGACCTAATATCTCATAAACCACAAATTAAATTGCAAAACCCTTTTACAATATTATATATAAGACATAAATGAACACTTCTTCTAATTCTATCTTTATCATTATTTACAATAAAAATACTGTAGCATTTTTCAATAATCCTAATTCTGAATCCATCTCAGTTTTTTCTTAATAACTCTTACCTCACTTTGAATTTTAAAAATTTCTTTTACAGGCATCTAATTAACATATTTATCTACAAATTTCAAGTTTTAACCATCCTCAAATTTAGTCATTAAAATTTTGGAATACTATCTAAAAATTACTTCCTTAAAATAGCTTTGCTTAAGCGGTGGAGATGTTATAGTATATGTAACATCCTGAAATCTTGTGAAAATGAAGAAATGATAAGCTTTTAAACATTGTACTAACTTCATTTCTTTAGTTATTTTGTTTTCTTATACGAGATTAAAAAAAAAAAATTAAATCTGGAAATTTTAATAGACACACAAAAATGAAACCCAAAAATATATGGGATGACAGCATCTAGGCACTCTTTCCTCTCATCCTCTCTCGTTCTTTTTGTTTTTTCGTCGCCATTTTATTTGTTCAATCGGCTCCAATAAAAAGTCAGAAGAAAAAGTTTAACTTCAATACTACTCGGGATTTATATCATTTTTTGTTAAGGAATAATGACTAAACCTTAGTTGAAATCTCAGCCCCTATATATAATGGGGGAACTATTGCATGACAAGGGGGACCATGGTCACCCCATATTTTTTATATATATATTTTGGAATTCGTTAACGATCAAGTGTAACAGGACCTCATAGTGAGTGAAATAAATAGCTGTATATATGAAGGTTGCAATGAGGGTCATTATAAAGAAGAAAGTAAGAATGAGGGAGGAAAATTAGAAAAACTAGTTGTGGAATAATGTTGGAAGTGTCAAACGAAAAAATTATAACAATTGAATGGGGAAATCCTTTTAACAATTCTCATAATGATGTGTCCAAGGAGTGTATGCAATCTTAGATGTTATAAACAAATGTCTATAGCTATAAAATATTTAGGGATAAGTACAAAAAGTAACATGTGAAAATTAATGATAAAGTATTGAAAATTAATAATTTTCAACAAAAAATAAATTTAAAAATTATAATTTTTAAAATTTTGAAATTATAAATATTTTAAAAATAAAAATAAAATAAGTATTAAGAAATCTTAGAAACATTTAGATTTATAATTTGAAAATTAAAATAAAAATACTAAAAATAAATAATTGTGAAAAGAATAAATTTTCAAATTTAAAATTATAAATATTTTAAATTTTAACATTATAAATATTTTAAAAAATTAAAATTAAGAAATCTTCGAAACATATAGATTTATAATTTCAAGATTAAAATAAAATTTTGAAAATTAATAATTTTAAAAATAAAATAAATTTTATGTTTTAAAATTATAATATTTTATATTTTAAAATTTAAAAAATTTAAATTTAAATTGAAAAATCTTCAAAACAGTTAAATTTATAATTTTATGAATAAAATAAAATATTGAAAATTAATACTTTTGAAAAGAAATAAATTTTAAAATTATAAATAGTTTTAATTTCAAAATTATAAATATTTTACATTTTAAAATTATAAATATTTTAAAAATTAAAATTAAAAATAAAAAATTTTCAAAACATTTCGATTAAGAATTATAATAAAAATAAAAATAAAAATTTAAAAATTTATTTTCTTTTTCAAATTATTAATTTTCAATATTTTATTTTTAAAAAGTAAATAGACTGCCACGTGGACAAGTGAAAATCAACATGGTATTTTTCAGAATTAAAAATTAAAGAATTGGCGTTATGTGGTTGCCATATAGACGCTCACTAACGGATTAATGTCCTATATTGCTAATTACTAATGGAACAAAACACAGATTTCTCTTTGAAACCTTTCACGTGTATTACAAAAGATCAAGTTTCAAACGTGAATTAAAGAATTGCACAAGGAAATCACCTACATTAGATGATCCTGAAAAGGATTGGGAAGGTCTAATTATTAGATATGAGTTAGGAAAAAAATGAATGGCTTAAATCATTATACATTAGTTCAGAGTTACGGGTTCCTTTATATAATAGAAATATCTATTTTGGTGGAATAAATACAACTTAGAGAAGTGAAAAAGTTAATGCCTTTTTGATACATTTGTGGATTCAAATACAACATTGCAAGAGTTTGTGGAAAAATGTGACAAAGCTGTGAGTTGTCGTTTTGGAAAGGAAAAAAGAGAAGATTATAATTCAAAAAATAAGTCATGGATATTGAAAATTGAATCCAAGATAGAGCATCAAGCAATCTCCATTTATACAAGAAATATTTTCAATGTGTTTTAAGAAGAGTTGGTGAAAAGCAATTATTTTACAAAGGAGAAAGTTGAAAAAAAAAATAGTTCTTATTATCAATGTAAAGTGATAAATTCTTTTGATTCTCAAGATGTTTTTATTGTTTTAATTTGAATTTGAGAAACAAACCAACAAAAGAAAAGAAAAAAAAAACAGAGGAACAAAACAAGAAAGTGAAAGATAAATTCTGAACAGAAAGTTTTGCTAAGATCAATTATATTACTTTCATTATGTCTATTTATAATAATAATAAAAAAAAGATTAGCTTAAAAGTTAAGTAAAAACCTAATTTACAAGCATGGTTTACAAACAGACTTTTACCTAAACATATGCATTACCACTAAGCATTATTTTACTTGTTTAACATGAAAAATTTCAAGTAAAAGTCTGCTGGTTTCTAAGGAAAATCTCAGCAAGCTAATACTTTTCATTGAGATTTTTCTTGGACACTCCAAGCAATGATC
Organism: Aleurites moluccanus; assembly: GCA_948193065.1. Classification (NCBI taxonomy): domain Eukaryota; kingdom Viridiplantae; phylum Streptophyta; class Magnoliopsida; order Malpighiales; family Euphorbiaceae; genus Aleurites; species Aleurites moluccanus. The sequence continues at coordinate 13,722 of CANXYC010149178.1, read as the reverse complement.
TTAAAATCTCAAATTTAGTTCTAGGCAAGGATGTTGTAAGAATATCAGCTAGCTGCTCCTCTGTGCTGCAGTGAACTGGCTTCACTTCACTAGATTTTTTTGCTTCTCTTAAAGCATGAAATCAAACATTAATATGTTCAATACTTCCATGTTGAACTGGATTTTCAGCCATGAAAATAGCAAACTTGTAATCTATAAAGTTAACAGAAGCTTCACGTGGAAGCATGTCCAGATTTGCAAGAATTTTTCTCAACCAAATCATTTGGTTTGCTACAACCACTACTGAAACATACTCAGTTTCATTTGAGGATTGAGCAACTGTCTTGTTTCATAGAATTCCATGGAAAAACACTAGAACCAAAGGAAAAAATATAACCAGAGGTACTCTTGTAGTCATCAACACAACCTGTCCAATCACTACTTACAAATCAAATCAAGGCTTCTTCATGGACTCTTTTACACCATAATCCCATGTCACAAGTCCCTTTTACATATCCTAAGACTCTTTAATATCAAATCTGGTCTAAAGGCTGTTAAATACAGTAGGCTTCCAATTAGACTTCTATACAAGCTTCCATCTACTCTCTCTTCACCATCATTTGTCATTAGTTTTTCATTCACCACTAGTAGAGTAGCTACTGGTTTACATTTTTCAAGCTTGAATTTCTCAAACAATTACAAAGCATATTGTCTTTGGGATAAGAAAATGACATCTTATGTTTGTGTTATTCCCAATCCCAAGAAATATTTCATTTCTCCCATGTCAAACATCTCAAACTCTGTCATTAAATTCATTTTGATCTCTTGTATAGTAGCGGACTTCTCATCAGTAGTCATCAAATCACCAACATACATTGAAACCACAATAAATTTTTTTTGCTTTCTAGCTTCTTTACACATAAGGTAGGTTCATTTTCATTTCTCTTGAACCCTAAGCTAACAAGTAAGTATTTATCATGTTGTACCCCGTTCTAGATGTTTGTTTCAATCCATAAAGAGTATTTTTCAACTTATACATCTTGTCTTCTTCACATGGAATTAAAAAGCCTTCTGGTTGCTCAACACAAATATCCTCCTCCTGAATCCCATTTGGGAATGCTGACATAATATCCAAATAGAAAATTTTCCATTTAAACTGGGCAGCTAGAGCTATTAACAATCTGACTATCTCATGCCTTGCTACTGGTGCAAGGGTATCACTAAAGTCAATTGTAGGTAGCTGAGCATACCTTTTAACTATCAGCCTGGTTTTATACTTAAAAATAGTTCTATCAGGGTAAATAGTGTCACCGCTCATTAAACTTTCACTGTTTTTTTTATTTTGATCACTAACCGAAAAAATGTTGTCTACTAATACCTAAACTTTGCAATTTTTCACTGGATGATACCTTGTCAAATATTTTATCGGATTGGAGCATGTAACAGTCATGTCACCATAGTACGTTGAATAAAATGGACACATCATGTCCATGTTAGCACCACGTGTAATGAGCATGCTGATTAGGCATTCACATCAAATCCATTTTTCAGTGCGGAGTGAGGCCCAATTTTTTTTGTCAACCGTTTCAAAAGCCAATGAATGGCTACCATGTGTCAGAGAGAATCTGAAAATTTGAAAAAAAAAAAATCTCTCTCCTATAGGCGATTTGAAGCCCTATTCTTTATTTGGATCTCTTTAATAATTTTTCCTCTCTATACGAATAAAAAATCAATTTTATAAAGTGATAAATAATTTTAAAATAAAAAGATTATAAAAATGACAATTAAAATGAAACGAGTAGTAATTAAATTCTATAAAATTTAAATTTAAATAAATTAAAAAACCAAATTAAGCTATAAAAGTTGGCCAAATATACATAATCTAAATAATTTTTTTTTTCTAAAAAGAAAAGACTATAAAAACAAATAATGAATAAATCTGAATACAAAAAATTCTAACTAGCAAAAGTTGCTTTATAGATGTAAAATCCCAATCTCTGTCAAAATTAAATCCCTAAACATAACAATTCAAAACATGATGACAACTCTATTAAGATTATTGTAAGAAATTTGTATTTTATTCTTAAATTAATCAAAGGAGTACAACCCTATTTATACACATTTAATAAAGCTAAAAGAGAAATAAATACAGAGCAAATAAGGATTCCTAATTAATACATAATTCCTAATATAAGTGGAATTCATATTTTATAATATAGGAAATATACAAAATCCTTAATACAAGTGAAATTCCTATTTTATAATATAGGAAGTATTTCTAACAACCCCCCTCCCCCCCCCCCCCCCCCTCAAGTTGATGCCGGAAGATCCTGAAGGCGTAACTTGACATGATTTGGAATGAACAAATGATGATCCAAGGGCTTCGTAAAAATATCAGCAAGCTGATCATCAGATTTAATAAACTGAACCTGCAATTTCTTGCTAGCTACAAGCTCACGAACAAAATGATAATCCAGTTAAATATGCTTAGTACGAGCATGAAAAACAAGATTAGAAGATAAATAAACAGATTCCAGATTATCACACCATAGAATAGGCGAATAGGATGGAGAAAAACCAAGCTCCGATAATAAAGACACAATCCAAACTATTTTAGAAGAAGCATTAGCAAGCGCCCGGTACTCACTTTTAGTAGAAGAGTGAGCAATAGTATGTTTCTTCTTTGCCATTTAAGAAATAAGATTATGACCCATAAAAATAGCATAACCAGTAGTAGACCACCTATCATCCGAGCAATCAACCCAATCACTATCTACAAAACATTGAAAATGGAGAGATGAATTACATGAAAAATATAATCTCATGCGCAAAATGCCTTTGAGATAGCGTAATAGTCGCTTGAGAGCAGCCAATGATCCTCATTAGGTTGATGCATAAACTGACAAAGCTTATTGACAGAGAAACAAATATACGGACGTGTAAGAGTAATGTACTGTAAAGCACCCACAATATGACGATAACGCTCAGGATGAGAAAATATAGAAGTTGAATCTTTGGATAATGGTGGCGCAGAAGCCATAGGAGTGGCACAAGCTTTAGCATCATTCATTCCTTCCCTATACAAAAGATCAGAAATATATTTATGTTGTATAAGATGCATACCCAAAGTAGTCCGAGTTACCTCTATGCCAAGAAAATAATGAAGATCACCCAAATCTTTAACAGGAAAGGTGACACACATGGCTTGGAAAAACCATGATATCTACGAGGCACTGGAACCTATAACCAAAATGTCATCCACATAGACAAGTACAAATAGGTGATGATTATCCTTCTTTATCATATATAGCGAACTATCTGCTTTAGAAGCCTGAAACCCAAGACCAAAAAGAAAAGTTGCAAGTTTATGAAACCAAGCACGTGGTGCTTGCTTAAGCCCATACAAAGATTTATTAAGTTGGTAAACATAATCCGGTTTTAGAGGATCGAAATAACCAAGCGGTTGTTCCATATATATAGTTTCATCAAGAGTACTATGTAAAAAGGCATTAGAAACATCAAGTTTCTTAGTAGACCATTTAAAAATTGTTGCTAAGGACAACACCATGTGAATGGTGGTAGCTTTAACAACTGGACTAAAAGTCTCATTATAGTCTATACCATTTTCGTGTGTGTACCATTTTGCCACTAACTGAGCCTTGTACCTGTCAATAGTACCATCATGTTTCCTTTTAATTAGAAAAATTCATTTATTCCCAACAACATTTACACCACTCGGTCTAGATACCAATTGCCATGTATTATTATGTTGTAAAGCATTAATCTCATCTAACATAACTTTTTGTCATTGAACATATGGTTTGGCTTTAGTATATGAAGTAGGTTCTATGTCCAAGTAATTAGTAGATGATTTGCTTTTAGTTATCAAGGCTTTTCTAGAAGGTATTGCGGTGATACGAAGAGGCATGGAATGGATGCGGGCTGCTATTTGTGGATGGGTGGCGTCGGGTTGGGGCTGCTGAAGTTGCGGCGATGGCGAGTTGGCTTGAGGTACGACTTGAGGCTGTTGAATAGGTGAATAGAAGTCTGATAAAGGCCTTATTGTGAGTTGAGATGAAGGTGGTGTTGATTCTGAATTTGATAATGGTGAATTGTGAGGTATATAAGAGGACTGTGATGTTGGTAATGGAGAAGAAAACAAAAAACTTGGTTGGGTATGGGAAAATAAAGAATTAGTAAATGAAGACATACTTGATAGTGGGGCTATTTGTGGCGCCAATGAGATTGAGTTTGGATGTGAAATTGTCAACCATGGATTAGAAGAAGAACTCACACCTGTGCCTATAGATTGATGCAAATTTTTAAAAGGAAAGACTGACTCATCAAAACGAACATGCCAAGCAATATAAAATCATCCAGTTCATGGATTAAAATACCTATATCCGCATGATTATGTGAAAGACCCAAATAAATACAAAGTTGTGAACGATAGGAAAATTTATGAGAGTTGTAAGGTCTTAAAAGAGGAAATATTGCACAACCAAAAATTTTAAATTCTTTATATTTGGGATATTGCCGAAACAAGTAAAAAAATGGACTTTGTATAGTAGTAGAGACACTAGATGGCATACAATTAATAGAATTAATTGCAACATCAAAGGAAAAATTCCAAAAATTTAAAGGAATGTGAGCATCGGCTAAAAGTGTGAGACCAGTGTCAACAATATAACGAATTTTTCTTTCAGATAAGCTATTTTGATCATGTGCATAGGGACATGCAATACGATGAATAATACCAACTTGTTTAAAATATTTATTTAAACTTTGATATTCATCACCCCAATCAGAATGAAAATCACGAATTGGGGTTTGAAATTGACGCAAAACATAAGATTCAAACTATTTAAAAATAGCTAAAACCTCACTTTTATTTTTCATAAAATAAATCCATGTAAACCGACAGAAATCGTCAACAAAAATAATAAAATAACGATAACCATAGTGAGATAACATAGGGGCAGGTCCCCAAACATCAAAATGTCTAATTTCAAAAGGCTGAGAACTTGAATGAGTAACAGTTGAAAACGGTAATTTATGTAATTTTCCTAAAGAACATGAATGACAAATAGAACTAGGATTAAAAGATTCTAAATTAATATTTTTGACAACTTGTTTGACTTTTCTAATATTAGGATGACCGAGTTTAGCATGCCAATCTTCATATGGTGGAGATGAATTCGTAGAATGCACCTCCTTCCTTTGAGCACGTGGTTGACATATTACATACAAGCCATTCCTACTTGGGACACGGAGGAATAGTTTCTTAGTTTCCTGGTCCTTGATAGAAAAATGAGTTGGCCAAAATTCAAAGAAAACATTATTATCTTTAGCGAATTGATTAACTATAAGTAAATTTTTAATTATACGAGGAACATATAACACATTATTCATATTTAAGGAACTATGTGAATAAGGAAAAAAAAAAACTTTGCCAAGATGAGAAATTTGCAAACCTTGATTATTCCCAACATGCAATTGATCACCCCCTTTGTATTCAGAAACACTGCTCAATGTAGAGATATCAGGTGTAACATTTGAATTCGCACCTGTATCAGGATACCAAAGATGATGATCACAACCATGATTATTGTAATGAGAGGGATAAGTGCCACCTGAAAAGGTAAAATTAGCTTGGGGTTGAAACTGTCAACGAGATTTATTAGAGTACCGGCGACGACAACGATTAGTAGTGTGATTGTGCATGCCACAAATCTGACAAGGGCCCTGAAAACCACGTCTGAAATTCAGATTGAATGATGAAGCTTGGAGTGATGCTTGAAGAGGCTGCTGTTGTGACATCGGCAATAGCTGTTGTTGTGGGGTTGGCAGTAGCCCATCCATGGTGAATGATGACTGTGACGTGGATAAGGTAGATGGGCCAGACCTGTTCAGGTAATTAGCAATAGGAGTATTCATACTATTTAGAAGAATTTCATGAGCCACAAGTTGCCCACGAAGTTCATGAAACGGGACTGAAGTTGGGCGAAGATTAAGAGCAGTAATAATGCTATAATAGTCACTCCCGATATTTCGATAAATAATAGCATTAAATTCAGCAGAGGAAACTGTCCTTCCCGCAATTTGTAATTCATCTGCAAGAGATTTGGCTTTGTTAAGATAAGAGCTAATAGATAGATCATTTTTCTTGAGTTCTTATAACTCAATATTGAGCAGAAGTTGACGATTCTGATTAATGGCTCCAAAAGCATGAGCAAGAGCTTGCCATACCTATAAAGATGTAGTAAGGCCAAACACATATGGAAAAATTTTCTCAGGAAGAGATGAGAGTAACCAGGAATGAAGCATCTAGTCACGTAAAAACTATATTTCATAAGTAGGATTTGAAATTTTATGAGGATTTTCACCAATACTCCGAATAGTTAAAGGAGGAAATGGAGTAGTTCCGTCAATAAAAGAGGTAAGTTTTTGATAATTAAGAAGGAAAATAAATTGAGTTTTCCAAGCTAGATAATTTTTGCTGGTTAATTTTATGGAGAAATTTTGATGAGTGTCGGTAAAAGAAATAGAAAAAATTAGGTTAAAGGATGAAGGAGTAATAGAAGCCATTAGAAAAGAATTATGGAGGACTGTGGAAGACGAAAGAAACAAGAGTTATTGGAGGCACATAGAAAGAGAAAGAAAAAAAAATTATAGATCTCATAGGAGTATAAGTTCTGAAACCATGTTAAGATTATTGTGAGAAATTTGTATTTTCTTCTTAAATTAATTAAAGGAGTACAACCCTATTTATACACATCTAATAAAGCTAAAAGAGAAATAAATACAGAGCAAATAAGGATTCCTAATTAATACATAATTCTTAATATAAGTGGAATTCCTATTCTACAATATAGAAAATATACAAAATCTTTAATACAAGTGAAATTCCTATTTTACAATATAGGAAGTATCTCTAATAGACTCTACAACACCTTCCCTAACTGCAATGTCAAGTCAGTTTGTACCGGAGTCAGGTTCAGATCCAAACGCAAAACACTCTTACTTGTTGATTTCTTCATTACTGGCACTAGTAAAAGAGTCCGAGTCACCAATCCACCATCGCCACCGCCTCTATGTCTTCTCATGTGACCACCAAGAGCTTATCCAATAGCAAACTCAAGGCCATAAATAGAACATTCATGAGCTTGTCTTCAACTTTGCTGACTTACTAGCCCTAAAATTACTAGTTCTTGAGCCAGTGGAATCATTTGAGTTGACGATGAGATTTTCACCACGATCACTTTTTTCAGTCGATTAGGACGACTTTTGAGGAAGCTTACTGAGTATCTGCTTTAACATAATTTACATAAACATGAAAAATGCCACCTTCTGAAAGAACAAAACCACTTATTTCAATAATCTTTGCTAGCCAGTCCAATACTATGAATCCATAAATAAATAAATAAAAAAAAAAACAAAATCCAAATTTCTCATAATCATAAAACCCACTTGAAGAGAAGTGCTAGCACAAAAGTAATGTTTCCAAACCCAATTAAAGAGTTCATTCAATGTATGTAGTTCCAAGAACAACGCCAACAAAAGGGACTAAAACCCCCCTTCTCATCGACAAAGTCAAAAGAAAACTCAATTCTCGACACACACAACAAACAATCCTTGATTTCTCTAATCTAATTTCCGTCAAACAAAAACTGAAGACCCTCTCCACCTAAAACCCAATATCAAAAATCCAAACTTTTGACTAGAATTGAAAAAACCCAAAAAGTTTCAAGTCTCCCTATACACAAGATCAACAAGAAATTTTACTCACACCAACCACATTACTCAAAGGATTGGGGTTGAACATGTGAAAAAAAGGAAAAAAGTGGAGGGAAGAATTGGGCTTCAAATCGTATATGGGAGAGACAAAAAAAAATTTCAAATCTTTCAGATTCTCTCTAACACGTGGCAGCCATTCATTGGCTTTTGAAATGGTTGACAGAAAAATTTAGCCCCACTTTCAGCTGAAAAATGGATTTGACGAGAAAGCCTAGTCAACATGTTCATTACATGTGGTGCTGACGTGGACATGACGCGTCCATTTAATTCAACGAATTATACTGAGGTGACTGTCACGTGCTCCGATTTTATAAAAAATCTGACAGGATATCATCTGGAGAAAAAAATTACAAAGCTTAAGTATCAGTTGACAATGTTTTTTCGATTAGTGATCAAAATAGAAAAACAATGAAAATTTAGTGAGCAGTGATACTATTTACCTGGTTTCATTAGGATTAAGCTTTATCTTGAATACCCATTTACTTCCTATTACATTATTATTTTTTTGTCCTATTTGTAGAGACTAGGTTTCATTCTTGTTGATCATGGCTAACTCCTACTTCATAGTATCAATCCAGACCTTAGACTTAGTTGCATCTTTAAAACATAAAGGTTCAGTTATGGCCAGATTACATTGTTCATATCTTTCAGTAAGAGACTTGGTTTTAATGATAGGAAAGTCAGTGGCTGGATCTGTATCTTTACCTTTTGTGCTCTCATTTAGAGAACTTGAAGCACTAATAAGACCTTGAACTTGCTGCTTCACAACTTCATTCCTATCCCAATCCCAATACATGCTTGAATCAACCTACAAATCCCTACTTATAGTCACATTCTTACTTTGAATATTGCAAATTTTATACCCTTTTGTTTGAGTACCATATCCCAAGAACACTCCAACTTCAGCCTTTTCATTTAACTTTTCTATTTTTACATTAGGAACATGAACATAGCATACTGGTCTAAAGATTTTCAGGTGCTTTATAGAAGGTTTGTGACCTATCCAAGCTTCAAAACGAGACTTTCCTTCCACAAATCTTGTAGGCAACTTGTTCATTAAGTACATAGTGATATGGACTGCTTCTATCAAAAAATGCTTGGGCATTTTCTTCTCAGCTAGCATGCTTTTAGCCTCTATGATGGTTGTATTTTTTTTTTTTTTATGATCTCCATTTTATTATGGAGTATAATTCATAGTAGGCTGGTGTTGAATCCCCAAATCTTAGCACAAATTCTTGTACTGAGATGAGGTGTACTCAATCCCATTATCAAATATTAGAAACCTTAACTTGCATCTACTTTCCCTTTCCACCATGGCCTTAAACATCTTTAAAATAGGAAAAAAAAACTTGAAACTTGCAACTGATGAAATAAACCCAAGTCATCCTTGTATAGTCATCAATAAATAACAAAATATTTGTTGTTACTTAAAGAGGTTGTTCTTATTGGTCCAAATACATTAGTATGCACTAATTCAAGTTTTTTTTTGGCTCTCCGAACCTTTTCTCTTGAAAAAGGTAGTCTATATAGCTTCCTAGCAGGCATGACTCACAAACCTCTTTGGATGCATCAATTTATGGCATATCTAGCATTATGTCTTTTGTTTACATAAATCTAAGTGAATTGTGGTTGTGATGACCAAACCTCTTGTGACATAGCCAAGTTTCTTTAATGCTATTGACACTAAGGGCATTCTGATTGATTGAATTCCAGTTTATAGGAAAATAATTGTCAATCATATTAACCTTTATGATTTTGAATCCCATAGGATCATAAATAATTCACATTTTACCTTTAAAAGACAATGAATAATTGTTATGTAGCATTTGAGCAACACTAAATATGTTTTGAGCTAAATTGGGAACATAAAGTACATTTGAGACCAGTTTAGTACCTTGACTAGTGTAAAGATTGATTCAGCTCCCTACCATGAGCTTGAACAACATCTTCATTTCTCAGCTTGACTTTTGTCATGTCTGACTTGTCTAAGGACACAAATAAATCTTCATCTCTTGCCATATGGCTTGTGTATTCACTATTAACATACCAGATGCTCTTAGCAGTAGCTCTAGAAGAATGTGAAGCCATGAACAACTTTTCTTTTGCTTTAAATTCCCTCTTCTCATCTATAAAGTTGGCTTGATGAGAGGACTATTGATTTAGTTGACTTGGCCTAAATCTACAATCATTCTTCATGTGGCCATATCTTTTGCAATATCTGCACTGAATAGGAGACTTTCCTTGCTTCTACCAATAATACTTGTCCAAATGATTGTTTTTTAATAGGTGCTGCAAGGAGGAATTTTACCCTTATTTGTTAATTCAAAAGCGGAATCTTATTGCTTTCCCCTTTTTGATTTATCACCAGAAAACTTCTTTTCATCTTTGGTATGATTAAACTTTTGTTTTGCTTGAAAAGTACCTTCCATCACTTCTTCTGATATGATGTAAACTCTTTGCTCTTATGCTTGTAGCTTGGAAATTAATTTTGCTACTGTGAGAGTCCTCATGTCATAAGACTCTTTTATGGTTGAGATCTTGGACACAAACTTGTCTGGAAGGCTAATCATATTCTTCTTTACTTTCGATCTGAAAAATCCTCACCAAATAACCTAATTTGATTGACTATCTCCATAAGCTTTGCCAAATAGTCCTTTATTGCTTATGTCTCCTTCATTTTTAACAATTCAAATTATCTTTTGAGAGTTAAAAGCCTCACTGCTTTATCTCTTTCACTTTCTTCAAATTCATCATTCAATTTGTTTTATGCGTCTTACACTGTTTCACAAGCTATTACCCTTGGAAAAATTGACAAACTTTTATATTTTTGACATTTAATTTATAATAAATTAAAATCAAATAATAATAATTTGATTTTATAATATTGATATTATTTATATAATTGTGAATTCTAATTTTTTTTTAGTATTAAGAGGATGAATTAAATATGAATATATTTTTTATTTGATTATATACTTTATTATTTGATTACATGTAATATCTGCCATTTTTATAGTGTTTTATTAATTTTGTATGTTTGGAGAATTTCTTTTGATTTTAAATGAAAATGTTTGAGAATTCCATAATTTTTTATTTAAATGCAGTTGCAGGATTTTGTGATGAGAATTTCATGATCTTTAAGGCATAATTTGGTAAAGTGTAAAATATGAAAGTTGTGAGTTTATGTCTTGATTATAATTCTGCAAAATGGTTTGGCAAAATTTTGTGTGTGTGATGAGTTGTGCCTATTTGAGCAAGGCTGGTCTGGTTGAGAGTTTCTGCAGAGATGCAGTATTTATTTGAATTACTGGGAATGACTGAGGTAGAATTAGCCAAAAGTGTGAACATGAAAAATATTCCTTTGTCTGTTGTGATGATGGCTGTAAAATTTTAGAATTTTTGGATAACTGTATCTCAGTGGAGAGTGGATTATATCAGACTTGTTCGGATGAAGCTTGAGGCAGTAAGTCTGGGTGAATTTGGAGGGTCACTATGGTCTGTGTGTTAGTCTTTCTGATTTGAAATTTGGATATGTTATGCCTCTGCATGTTGATTTTAAGTGGTAAAAAGAATTAGTAAGTTTGGATATCTGTAACTCAATTGCAAGTTGGTTAAGTGTGAGATGTTCAGGAAAGGTTCAACTTAGAGAAGTCTTGGAGTGGTGAGCCATCAAAAATGAGAGGAAGCATTTTGCAAGCTGGCAAATGGGAAGAGGCGAAATGGCGAAGTGGCGAGGTGAGTTTGCCGAAGTGGCAATTCGCGAAGAGGAAGTTGGCGAAGAGCTTTGGCGAAGAGGAAAGGCGAAGAGGATTTGGCGGAGAGGATAAGGCGAGGTGGCATTATGCGAAGAGGCATTATGCGAAGAGGGAATGTGCGAAGTGGCAGTTCGTGAAGAGGTGAAGAAGGGAAGAGTCGAAGAGGTGAAGAAGCGAAGAGGCGAAGAAGCATTGCCATGGTGGCATATGCGAAGAAGAGTTCGCGAAGAGAGTCTGGCGAGGCAGCATACTCGAGGTAGCATATGCGAGCTGGAATGGCGAAGTGGAATTGTCAGATCAAGTTGGCGAGCTGGTTAAGCGAGGTAGCTTTGCCGAGGCAGGTCTGGTGAGGCGAACTGGCTAGCGTGTTTCTGGGGCAATGTATTATTTAAACCCAGCAACTCCCAGTAGCGTTTCACGATTTTCCTTTCTTCTTCCTTCAATTAAATTCAGTCTTTTCTCAGATAATTTCCATTTCTTGTCTAAGGCATTAATACTTAAATTAATGCAATAGAACTCTAGATTAGCATTTATTAAGACATAAATTATCAGATTTGAGCAGTAATCTCAGAGATTTTAGTTTGAAGAAAATAAGGTAAATTTTCTTTCTAAGCTATTTTCTTTGGATTTATTTAGGTCTATGGGTTAGGATAATTAATACTGGGTATACAAAATTTATTGCTATTGATCTAAAACCGTTAATGATAATTAATGTGGAAGGAATCATAATGTTGAGACTGTCATGAATAGTAACATGAACAGTAACTCCAAAAATTTAATGCAGATTTTCTTAAAGAGATAAACAAAATTGTTGTTGGGAATTAAGAATAGAGACTCTAAGATAATTAATTATTAGGAAATCATGATAAATATTATTGTATTGGAGAAAACCCTAATTTTGTATATTTAGGAGAAGAAATTGAATTGATTGAGGAATTATAAGTGGGCAGATTGCTAAGGAGAAATTTAAGAGAAATTTGTGTAAGAGGTAAGTATGAACATCCTATTTGATTATTGTTCCTTGAAATTAAAATGACCAAGTATTCTTATATTTGATTATCCTATTGTATATATATTATATACTTATATAATGTGAATGGCTTGATCAACCTTTTTGGATCAAGTTCATAAATTTCTTGCTTGTAAACTCGATTTGGATGATGTTATATGATAATGGTCTTGCGACCAATATGCTTCCTATGAGATTGAACCTATGACCCAAGAATAGAACGCTCTTCCCAATGAGAGTAAATTCATTGGTCCATAGTGCACTTTGGGAGCCCAGCTGATAGGATTTTTATCAGTGTTCCACCTAGAGAGGGCCATTAGCTCTAGGCACATGCCTAGCCAAGAATGTGTGCACGTTAAGGTAGCAAGGCTACCGATATGTATGTTATGATATGAGATCAGTTCTATCAGATAAGATTTGATAATGCCATTTTTTGTAGGCATTCTTTGTTCTAAATACGAACCATGATTTGATTTATGACATGATTTGATAAAGCTAAAGTATTATGAGAAACATGTTTATGTAATATCTGCCATTTTGAAGTGTATTTGCTGATTTTTGTATGTTGGAGAATTTTAAAATTTTAAATGAGAATATTGGGAATTTCAGGAAACTTTTGTTTTGGGTTGCAGCAGAATTCAGTGTTGATTATTACTTGCTCTTAAAGACATAATTTGGCAAAGTGTAAAATATGAAAGTTGTTAATTTATGTCTTAGCTTTAATTTTGTAAAATGATTTGGTAAAATTATGTATATGTGTTGAGTTGTGTCTATTTGAGCAATGCTAGTCTGGTTAAGAATTTCTGCAGGGATGCAGTGTCTGTTTGGAATTACTGGGAATGACTGATGCAGATTTAGCTGAAGTATTGAACATGAAAAATGTTCCTTTGTATGTTGAGATGTTGACTGTAAAGTTTCAGAATTTTTGGATACGTATATCTCAGTAGAGAGTGATTTGAAGCAAGGCTGTTCGGTTAGACTTTGAGGCAGGAGTCTGGGTGACTTTTGGAGGGTCACTATTGGCTGTGTAATGGTGTAATATCTGCCATTTTTGAAGTGTAATTATCAATTTTATTTGTTTGGAGAATTTTAAAATTTTAATGAGAAGTTTGGAAATTTCAGAAATTTTGCTTTGACTGCAGCAGAATTCAGTGTTGGCCATTACTTGCTCTTAAAGACATA
>CANXYC010149154.1:0-39468 GCA_948193065.1 Aleurites moluccanus | reverse complement strand
TAAACCCGTAGAACTCTCATATCCTGGATCTCATACACATTTATATCAAATATAGATATCATTCAATAATCATTTCTATGATCCATATAAGCATAATTCATATCTTTATTTATATCATTTCATAATTTCCTCTTGTTCCTTACTGATCAAAAAATGTATCCCACATCACTAAGGAACAAGGGTAACCCAAAAAGATAACAATTTATACATCAAAATTATCATCACCAATAACCAGCTACGGAGCTCTAGAGTATACTCCCAATACATATAATACCATAATACCATATGATGAATATACATAAATATATCAAAATGATTACAATGGAGGCTTCTTAGAATGATAAGTCAAGAAACTTGATCTTCTCTACTAGCTCCCTTACGAGCTACACTATCACCTGAAATCCACAGAAGAGGAGTGAGCCTTCAACTTAGTAAGATATGAACATGCAATATGAAAGAAATACATATACATATATTTTAATCCAAAAGAAATATCAATTCCAAGAACATGGGTAAGAATCATCATTTGGTTAGGCTTACAAGAATAGAAGTGCTCACAATCGAATAGCACTATTAAGTAACATGGTAGAACTACAGAGTGCATCAGTAGCCATGCTACCTATCACAACAGAGCGCATCGTTAGTCCTTGCTACCTTATCGCAAATGCATGCTTGGCCAGGCATACGCCTAGAGCTCATGGTCCCCTCTAGGTGGAACACTGATAAAAACCCTATCAGCTAGGTTTCCAAAGTGCACGATGGACCAATGAATTTACTCTCATTGGGAAGAGCGTTCTATCCATAGGGTCATATGGTTTCAATCTCATACGAAACATATTGGTCACAAGACCATCAACATAAAGCATAATTTCAATCAAACTCAATAAGTAGGAATCATGTGAACTTGATCCAAGAAGGTTGACCAAGTCACTCATATTATGTATATTTATACATGGTAATCACATGAAACAAATGGTAAATTTCGATTTTAGGATATCATAGAGTTTTCATTAACAGTTCGATAACACAATATCAAGTATATGAGAATTAAATGGGTGAACATTAAAAATGCTTGGTCATGTCATTTCAAAGAAGCAATAAACAAATGCAATATTCATACTTATCTCTACACAAATTACTCTTGAATTTCCTTTAACAATTTGCTCTACAACAATCTCCTCAATTTCCTTGATTTTCTCATCCTAAGAAATTTCCCCAAATATTCAAAATTAGGGTTTTCCTTAACCAATAATACTCAATATGATTTATTAACATTTAACCATCTTAAAGTTTCTATTTTTAATTCCCAACATTAATTAAATTCATCTCTTAAAGAAAAATCTGTGTTTAATTTGAATTTACTGTTCACGCTACTGTTCATGGCAGTCCATCAATTCTGATTTCTCTCACATTAATTCCATTAATAACTTCAAGAATGCTTGTAATAAATTCTATATACCCATAATTAATTATTCTAACTACCAGACTTAATTAATCTAAAAGAAAATGACATTTGAAGAAATTTTATCTTATTTCTTCAAAAACTGATTTTCCGAGAAAATATGCTTGAAACTGATGATTTCTGCCTTAAAATATGTTAATCTACAGATTTAATGCATTAATTTTGAATATTAATGCCTTAGAAAAGAAATGGAACAAATCTATGAAGAACTGGAGAAGAACGAAGAGAAGAAGAAAGAAAATATCGCGCAGAAAACGCTACTGGACACAGGTTAAATAGGCTACTGCCTCAAAATCCCACTCGCTAGCTCGCCTCTCCAACCCGCCTCGGCAATTCTACCTTGCATAAGCCAGCTCGCAATTCCCACTTAGCATATGCCACTTCGCATATGTTGCCTCGCCAAACTCTCCTCGCGAACTCCTCTTCGCATAAGCCGCCTCGCACATGCCACCTCGGCAATGCTTCCTCGCATAATTCCACCTCGCCTATTCCTCTTCGCCAAAATCTGCTCGCCTATCTCCCTCTTTGCACATGCCTCTTCACATAATGCCTCTTCGCATAATGCCACCTCGCATAATCCTCTTCGCATAATGCCTCTTCGCATAATGCCTCTTCGCATAATACCACCTCGCATAATGCCTCTTCGCATAACGCCACCTCATATAATCCTCTTCGTCTAACTCCACTTCGGCAATCTCACCTCATCACTTCACTAGCTCACATTGTCGGCTCGCAAATGCTACCTCACATTTGCCGGCTCGCTAATACCAATCTCTGCTGAGCTGAAACCTTTCCTCGAAAACTTATACTTAACCAGCTCGCAAATGAGCTACAAACATCCAAATTTCCTGATTCTTTTTGTCACTTAAAATAAATATCCAGGAGTCTAACATATCCAAAATTCAAATCACAAAAATAACTACACAGACCATGGTGACTCTCCAAATCTCACCCTGACTTACTGCCCAATATTCATCCGAATAGACCTGAGAAATTCCACTCTTCATTGAGTTATACTAATCCAAATCTCCTGAAATTTTATAGCCAATAACATAACACATAAAGGAACATTTCTCATGTTTATACCTTTGGCTTAAATAGCCTCATTCATTCCCAAAAAATTCAAACACTCACAGATTCTTGCAGAAATTAATGAACCAGACAGGTCCTACTCAAGAAGGCATAACTCTACACATACACAAAATTTTACCAAACCATTTTACAGAATTAAAGATGAGATATGCACCTACAACTTTTATATTTTACAGTTTATCAAATTATTTCTTTAAAATCATGCATTCAGCCTCACAAAATCCATAATGCAACCAGAAATTTCTAGATTTCCTCAACATTCATATCTTCAATTAATTAAATTCATCAAGCATACAATTAATAAAATAGCTCAAAAATGTCAGATATTACAATTGTAGAATAGGAATTACACTTGTATTAATTAGAAATCATTATTTGCTCTATATTTGTTTCTCTTTTAGTTTTATTAGATGTGTATAAATAGTACTGTACTCCTTTAATTAATTTAAGAAGAATAAAATACAAACTTCTCACAATAATCTTAACAGTTAATACATGTTAAAATTGTTGATTTTCTAAAGAGCCATTTTCAGCTGAAGGATTTAGGGAAACTTGACTATTTTTTGAGAATGGAAGCTTCATGGACAAAATTCGGTCTCCTTTTAAAACAATCAAATTACATTCAAGATCTTTTGGAGAAGGCTAATATGCATCACAATACACTGCTTTTCACTCCTGCAATACCAAGTAATAAATTGGCACTTGGTGATGGTGAACCTATGTAAAACTCAATGTTGTATCGGTGTATTATTGGCATAATCCAACTAAAAAACATTGGGTTGCTGTAAAGAGAATACTACGTTTTCTACGATCTTCATTGCATCATGGTCTTCTCTTTACTCCATGTTCATCCACTCAACTATAAGCCTACTCTGATGTTGACTATGCTGATTGCCTTGATGATCGAAAAGTCTACCTCAGAGTATGTTATCTTTCTTGGAAATAATTTGATATCTTGGGCATCTAAAAAGTAAAAAATTATTTTCCTCTCTTTAACGGAAGCCGAATATCGACCTTTGGCAACTATTACTTTTTAATTGGTATGGCTTCAATCTTTTTTAAAAGAAATTGATCATCACATCTCTACTCCAGTATTATGGTGTAATAATATATGTGCTACATATTTAACTGTCAATCCGGTTTTTCATTCAAAAACCAAACATTTAGAGGTAGATTTTCACTTTGTTTAAGATAGATTAGCAAAGAAGGAATTAAAAATAACATACATGATCAGATTGGTGATGTTCTCACAAAGCCTTTGCACAAACAGAAATTTATGCTATTACGGGACAAGTTAAAGGTCCATTCAAACCTTATTCAACTTGCAGGGTCTTAATAAGGATTAGTATGGATTAGGGTCACAACAAAGTCTTTTAGATATACTAGGAATACTTGTGCATATTATTAGATTATGTAAGGAGTTATCTTAACAAAATACTTTCTGTATTTAATATCCATTGTACTTGTTATACAATATATGAATAAACATCACGCTTTCATATAGCTAATAACAACAATACAATTTTCTTTAAAAGAAAATTACCAGAAAATAATTTTTTTATAGCCATTAGATTTTTACAAGAATGTTTACTTCTCTTTTAAAATGATGAATTATGTAAATTAAGGATGGTGATATTGGAACTTCCAAAATAGTTTTTGTTACTCCTATTCATTTTTTGTTCTATAAGACCATCTCCAGCTGAGCAGCAAAATACTGTTCAACACTAAAATACAATCCATTTTCCTCTTCAATCATACACAAAATTTAATACCATTTTGGCGTTTGTGAACAATGCAACATTAAATTTGGTGTTTTACTATTCAACAACGCCATTTTCTTTTTTTATTATTTTTTTTTAGTTTTTTTATTTTAAAAGGTCCCATTTTAAAAATATTATTTATAAAAAAGCCCCATTATAATACAAAATGTAAATTTCAATAAAAAAAAAATCCAATATTTATATCTATATTAATTATTACATAAACATTCAAATTAAATACAAGCAATAAAATTAAAATTACTTAAACTTTAAAAAAAAAAAAAATCTCATTTTAAGAAAACTATAAACTATTTAATTTGGCAATATAATATATTTATTTGAAATAATACAAATTATAAATGCCAATTAAAAAATTAAATATTTATATTAACATTAATTAAAATGACAAACATGTAAATTAAATACGAGTAATAAAATTTAAATTATCTAAACTTTTATTTTAAATACAAAAATTAATATAAAATATCAACACTGATAATATTAATTAAAATTACTGTAAACATTTAAAATACATATAAATATAATAATATAACATAGACTAAAATCTAAATTTTATAATCTGGCAGATCATTTTCGGATCTATTAATATTGTCAAAATATTGGCCAAAAGTTTAGTGGTAGAAGAAAGGCCTTATTGTTGGTTTCTTTTTTCTATAATTTTTACTTGTTCAGTTCAAAAATACTCACATACATTTGAATCAGTAATTGTTCTCAAGTCACAGAGTAAAATTTTATTTTCCTCTTTCATTTCTTTTATGGCCAAATTCTGTAGTTGGATATCTATTTGTTTCTGCCTGTCCAAGCTGCTCTTTTTTAACATCTCCATAAGTTGTTTATTCTCTCCTCTAAGATTGTTATATAATTCTGTTATATTTTCATCATTTTTTCTTTTCAATTTGGCTTTCTTCACTCCATATAGTCGTTAAGATAAAGTACTATCAAAATCATCATCATTTCATTATTTAAATTAGGAGAAAATGATGACAACCCAGGAGACGATGATATTGATGATTCATGAGTAGGATTATAAGATTGTGACAAGTCATAATTCATATAATGTGCCTGAGCAATTTATCTAGTAGTGGGAACATTATCTTTAAACTTTTCAAAAACCTTAACCATATTCCAAACATGATTAAATTGAACTTCAGTTCTTACATGAATAGGTTTTTTACTCGATTGCAAATTATTGTGAAAGTAACACTAAGTATTCGAACTGGTAGTAATAGAAAAAAAAAATTATAAATATTCACAATATCTTCATCTGAAACACCACTTGGATTCAAATTCTCTACTTATTTCTGTCACACCCCGACTCCAGGGGTGCAACGGTCTTAAGGCAAGAGTAGGCTTAAGGCCACCATAAACTCGTAGAACTCTCATATCCTGGACCTCATACACAATTTATATTTACTTCATAAATATTTATCATTCAAACATTCATTTTCAAGATTTAGGTAATCACCACTCATACATATATATTTATCATTAAGGAATTTCCTCTTGTTCCTTACCGATCAAAAGATACTTCCCACATCACTAAGGAACAAGGGTAACCCAATTATAACAGTTTAGACATCAAAATATTATCATCCTCAACATCAAACTACGGAGCTCTAGAGTATACTTCCCATACATACAGTACCATAATACAATTAAATAAATATATATATATATATATATATCAAAATGATTACAATAAAAGCTTCGTGGAGGAATGAGTCAAAAAGCTCTATCTTCTAAATTAACTCCCTCACGAGCTACACTATCACCTGAAATCCACAGAAGATGAGTGAGCCTTCAAATCAGTAAGATATGAACATGCAATATAAAAGAAATCCATCAATCTAAAGGAAAGGTCAATCCATATAACATAGGTAAGAAAATATCAAATGGTTAGACTTACAAGAACAGAAGTGCTCACAATCGAATAGCACTATCAAATTTACATGGTAGAACTACAGAGTGCATCAGTAGCCATGCTACCTATCACAACAGATCACATCAGTAGGCCTTGCTACCTTATCGCAAACGCATGCTTGGCCGGGCATACGCCTAAAGCTCATGGTCCCCTCTAGGTGGAACACTGATAAAAACCCCACCAGTTAGGTTTTCAAAGTGCACAATGGACCAATGAATTTACTCTCATTGGGAAGAGCGTTTTATCCATAGGATCATATGGTTTCCATCTCATAAGAAACATATTGGTCACGAGACCATCAACATATAATATAAATTTAGTCAAGTTAACAAAGGGTTTCATATGAACTTGGTCCAAGGAAAAGTGACCAAGTCATTTACAAGATAAATATAGTCATCACATGAAACAATTATCATTTATTTGAGAATATCATGGGAACTTTATTTAAATAGGTCAATAATACAATGGCATATAGGTGATCATTTGTAAGGCTTGGACAAATCATTTCAAAGAAACAATATGCATATGCAATGTTCATACTTACCTCTACACAATTTACTCTTGAGTTTTCTTTAATAATTTGCTCAATAATCTCCTCAATTTCCTTGGTTTTCTCCTCCTATGAAATTTTCCCAAATATTTAAAATTAGGGTTTTTCCTTAATCAACAATACCGAATATGATTTTCTTAAAATTTAACCATCTTATAGTTTCTATTTTTGATTCCCAACATCAATTTAGTTCAACTCTTAAAGAAAATCTGAATTTAATTTCAAAATTACTGTTCATGTTACTATTCATGGCAGCCTATAAATTCTGATTTCTCTCATATTAATTACCATTAATAACCTTAAATGCTTGTAATAAATTCTATATACTCATCATTAAATATTCTAACTACCATAATTTATTAATCTAAAAGAAAATGGTATTTGAAGAAAATTTACCTTATTTGTCCAAAACTGATTTTCTTGAGAAAATCTGCTTGAAACTAACGATTGATGCCTTATAATATAATAATCTAGAGATTTAATACATTAATTTTGAGTATTAATGCATTAGAAAAAATAAATGGAACCAATGTGAGAAGAACAGAAGAAGAACAAAGAAAATAAGAAGGAAAATTGTGTAGAGAAATCGCTACTGGGCACTGGTTGAATAGGCTACTGCCTCAAAATTTTCGCTCGCCATCTCGCCTTGCCAATCCGCCTCGGCAAAGCCACATCGCATAATCCTGCTCGCAATTGCCACTTCGCCAATCTGCTCCGGCAATGCCACTTCACCAAAGCCACTTTGCATGTCCACTTCGCATATTCTGCCTCTCATATGCCACCTCGGCAATGCCTCTTCGCTAAACTCTCCTCGCCTATCTCCACCTCGCATATGCTACCTCGGCAATGCCTCTTCGCATAATGTCACCTCGCCTATCTCCCTCTTCGCATATGCCACTTCACATTGTCTCTTCGCATAATGCCACCTCACCTATCTCCCTCTTCGTATATGCCACTTTTCATAATGCCACCTCGCCTATCTCCCTCTTCGCATATGCCACCTTGCATATGTCGGCTCGTAAATACCAGATTCTACCGAGCTGGAGCCCTTCCTTGACAACTCATGTTAAACTAGCTCGCAAATGTGCTACAAACATCCAAACTTCCTGATTCTTTTTGTCGCTTAAAATAGATATTCAGGAGTCCAACATATCCAAATTTCAACTAAAAAGATATCTACACAGACCATGGTGAATTTCTAAAATTCACTATGACTCTACTGCCTAAACTCATCCGAATAGGTCTGAGTAATTCCATTATCCACTGAGTTATACTTATCCAAATTTCTTAAAATTTTATAGCCAACATCACAACACATAAAGGGGCATTTCTCATGTTTATACTTTTGGCTCAAACAGCCTCAATCATTTCCAGAAAATTCAAACATACTCAGATTCCTGCAGGAAATAATGGAACAGACAGGTTCTGGCCAAGAAGGCATAACTCTTTACACACATAGAATTTTACAGAATCATTTTACAGAATTAAATATGAAATATACATCTACAACTTTTATGTTTTACACTTTACCAATTTATTCCTTTAAAATCCTGAAATCAGTCTCACAAGAATCCTCCATGCAAATAGAAATTTCTAGATTTCGCGAAACATTTTATATCCTGTATTAATTCAACAACATACAATCAATAAAATAACCAAAAATGATAGATATTACAATTTTAGGCACCCATTCAATTTCTTTATTTCAACAATTATAGTAAGCATTTGAGGTTGCACAGATTGTTTGGATCGATACTCCATCTACTAGTTTTTTGCTTTATTATAATTCTGCTCCACACAGGATCAAAATTGATCTGAAGATTTGTACCTACCCGTAATAGAATTCTGAAAAATATTTAAATAAACTTGATAAAGGAGTACATCTTCAATATTAGAATATTCAATAGATCATATATTTATATTCTAGCAAAAAAATAGATAGAGAAAAAAGGACTTTTCACAAGATGATAATTTTCTTCAACATGATATTTGATAATGAATTAGAGATGTGTATTTATAGCAAATGAATGCTTTAATATTTTTAAATTCACACTTTACCCAAAAAATAATTCTCACTTTGCCCAATAAATTCAGATAAGAATCTCATCAGCTTTATATGTTCTCAAATATTTTTAAATTCATACTCTACCTAAAAAATAATTCACACTTTGTCCAATAAATTCAAATAAGAATCTTATTAGCTTTACACATTCTTCAATATTTTTAAATTCACACTTTGCCCAAAATTTAATTCACACTCTACCCAATGAATTCAGATAAAAATATTATCAGCTTTATATGTTCACCAATATTTTTAATTTACAATATGCCCAAAATTTAATTCAACTCTACCCAATGAATTCATATAAGAATCTTATCAACATTACATGTTATTTAATATTTTAAATTCAGACTCTACCTAAAATTTAATTCACACTTTATCCAATCAATTCATATAAGAATCTTATCAGCTTTACACATTCTCTAATATTTTTAAATTCACACTCTACACAATGAATTCAGATAAGAATTTTATCAGCTTTACATGTTCTCTAATATTTTTAAATTCACACTCTGCCCAAAAAATAATTCATAATCTACCCAATAAATTCAGATAAGAATCTTATCAGCTTTACATGTTCTTCAATATTTTTAAATTCATACTCTGCTAAAAAAAGAGCTCATATTATGCCCAATAATTTCATATAAGAATCTTATCAGCTTTACACATTCTCCAATATTTTTAAATTCAGACTTTGCCCAAAATTTCACACTCTACCCAATGAATTCGGATAATAATCTTGTTATTTTTACATGTTCTCCAATATTTTTAAATTCATACTTTGCCCAAAATTTCACACTTTGCCTAATAAATTCAGATAATAATCTTATTAGCTTTACATGTTCTCCAATATTTTTAAATTCATAATCTACCCAAAATTTAATTCAACTTTGCCCAATAAATTGAAATAAGAATCTTATCAACTTTATACGTTCTCCAATATTTTTAAATTCACATTCTGCCCAAAATTTAATTCACATTCTGCTCAATGAATTCAAATAAGAATTTTATCAGTTTTACACGTTCTCTAATATATTTAAATTCATACTCAACCCAAAATTTAATTTACACTTTGTCCAATGAATTCAAATAAGAATCTTATCAAATTTATACGTTCTCCAATATTTTTAAATTCACACTCTACCCAATGAATTCAAATAAGAATCTTATCTATTTTATACGTTCTTCAATATTTTTAAATTAACACTCTATTCAAAATTTAATTCATACTCTACCCAATAAATTCAGAAAAAAATCTTATTAGCTTTACACATTCTCTAATATTTTTAAATTCACACTCTGTGTAATGAATTTATATAAGAATCTTATCAACTTTACATGTTTTTCAATATTTTTAAATTCACACTTTGCTAAAAAAAATAATTTATATTTTGCCTTATGAATTCAGATAAGAATCTTATCAGTTTTACATATTCTCTAATATTTTCAAATTCACACTCTGTCCAATGAATTTATATAAGAATCTTATCAGCTTTACATGTTTTTTAATATTTTTAAATTTATACTATGCTTAAAAAATAATTCACATTCTAACTTATGAATTCATATAAGAATCTTATCAGCATTACACATTCTCCAATATTTTCAAATTAACATTCTGCCTAATGATTTTAGCTTTACATGTTCTCCAATATATGTAAATAAGAAAATATGCCCAGTGAATTCTAAACTATTGGATCGATTACATCATTATCTATAATCGTTAGATTGGATTTTAAATTAGATAAGATAAGTCTCTTCATTTACTATAAATAACATTCTTTATTATAATATAGCTCATGATCATAAATTTCTTCTGCCTCTACCTTTTAAAAAATAAACATATATAAAACTTAGCACATTCCTTCACTTTAAAAATGAATTCTAATATAAGAATTCTAACTAATTTATTAAGTTCTAGTTCTTCTTCTAATGACGATAATAATATTCTAATTCAAAATAACTTTTGTAGACATCGATGCATCTGAAGAATCAATGCATCATATGATCGCTAACAAAAACATGATACCTACGAACTACTTCAATCAACTATACAAATAAGTGATCTATGGTGGCTCTATTATTGGTCATGCAATGATTTATCGCAATCAAGAAAATGTTGATTGTAATTTGTTTAATTACTATTTTGCCGAAAACCTATGCTATGGTGACGCCATGTTTCACCGATGATATCGAATATCACAAAGTTTATTCCTTTGTATTGTTGATGCTGTGAAATGTGATGCATCATAGTAAGCATTGCTTCAAGCTTTTGTTTCACTTCTTTATGCGCCTCCACCATCTGTTTTGTCATATGAGTTGTTGTAATATTTTTTCTTTCTTCCCTTAGCAGCTATATCATATCCAAAGTGACTTGTGGCACCTTAGTATAATCAATGGATAAAGGAGAACGACTAGTTGCAGTGTGTACAACATTGTTGTATGCAAACTCAACTTGAGACAAGGCCACATTCCACTTCTTTGGTTTATCTCCACAAATACTACGAATCAAATTTCCTAATGTCCCATTGATCACCTCTATATGGCCATCCATTTATGGGTGGGCTGTGCTGCTGAAGTTCAAAATTGAATTATACATCTTCTACAAAGACCTCCATAAATGGCCTAAAAATTTACTGTCCCGATTAGAAGTAATGGTTTTAGGCACACCATGAAGACGAACCACTTCTTTCAAAAACAGTTTAGCTATATTGACTGCATCTGAAGTCTTTCTGTTAGGGATGAAATCATTGACTGCATTTGAAGTCTTTCTGCTAGGGATGAAATGCATCATCTTGGAAAACCTGTCAACCACAACAAAAACAAAATCCACGCCTCTTTCTATCCAAGGACAAAATCAATGGACAAGTCTTCTGAAATATTATCAGGTACAGGTAATGGCATATAAAGTACAATATTATTGGACTGACCCTTTGCAGTTTGACAAATATAACACCTTGCACATACCTAGATACATCCCTATTTATATGTGGCTAATGGAACCTCTCATTCACTGTAGCAACTGTTTTACCTCGCCCTAAGTGTCCAGCTAGACCTCCTCCATACAAATCTTGGATCACCTTTTCTCTCAATGACGTTCTGGGAATGCAGAGCTGGTTGCCATACATCAAATATCCATCATGCAAATAGAAATGCTTGACAGGTTGTCCAAGAGAACACTACTGTCAAATCTCCCTAAAATTTGCATCAGTTTCATAGGCTTCTTTTAATACTTCGAACCCAACTACCTTACTACCTACGGTAAAAAGTAAGGCTTCCCTCCTACTCAAAGCATCAGCCACATTGTTCTATACCCCAGATTTGTGCTTCAATCTGAATGGAAATTTCTGCAGAAATTAGCACCACCTAACATGCATATCTTTGTTAATTCGCTTCTAACTGTTTAGGTACTTCAAAACCTTATGGTTAGAGTATAAAATAAACTCCTGACCAACTAAGTAATGCTTCCATGTCTTCAGAACGTGCACAATTTTGTGGAACTCCTTATCATAAGTGCTTCACTTCCTCCTAGCATCATTGAGCTTCTCATTTAAGAAAACTACTAGTATTTTTTCTTGGGATCGGACAACTTCTACTCCCACTCCACTTGCTTCACAGTCCACTTCAAACAGCTTCTCAAAGTTTGGCAATGATAGAATTGGGTTGTGCAAAGTTTTTCTTTTAGGATTGCAAAACTATTATCTGCTTCTTCTCCCCAATGGAATTTTCCTTGCTTTAAACATTCAGCCATTGGAGTTGCAATGATACTGAAATTTCTGATGAAGCGTCTTTTAAAAGGTAGTTAATCCATGGAAGTTTCTAACTCAGAAGCATTTTTAGGGTCTTTAAACATTCATTCATGGTAGTTAATCCATTGATTAAATAGGTTAAATAGGTAATTAAATGTATTAAACATTGAATTAGATGGGTTAGTGCTTAAAAGAATCAATTGATGCATTTAGTAGAAAATTCCCAATTTGGCAAACCCTAATTGAAGTTGTATATTATCAAACCTAAGGTTGATGATATTTAATATTTAATTATGCTAAATAATGTTAATTGGATGCTAATGGAAACTTAAATGATGATTGTTTTGACGTAGAACACAAGAAAGACAAAGTTTGCTCTTAAAGCCTACTTTGAAGGAAATGGTGAAAAATGATTTTTTCTAAGCAATTTGAAGTCATAGGTGAGTTTAATATGCATCATTTAACATGTCTATAGCTTTGAATTGATGATTGGAATTCTCCTTTGAAAGCCCAATGTAGACCAAACCACCTAGCACTATTCACTCCTTTGATTTTTGCTTCTTCTTTTTTCCTTTGAATTCACATGCCTATTTGATCCTTAATTTGATGTTATTTGTTGGATATCTAATGCCTATTGTAATACCTACATTGTGAGTTATTTGTTGATTATTGGGGCAATATCAATGTTGCACCAAAACTTAACCTAATGGTTTGTTCAATGTTGCACACCAAGTGTTTGATAAAATGCCTAGTTCAAAATTCATAGGCCTATCACTTGTTTCATTCATAGGCCTATCACTTGTTTCATCCGTAGGCCTACCATTTGCATGTTATTGTTGCCAGCAACATTGGTTAGCCAATTGTGTCAACCTTTTGACCTTTGATATTCATTTTGTATATCAAACCTTTAATGAATGATATACCCATTAATGTTCCATTTGCTTCCTTCATTGATCATATGTTAATGAATTACAGTATCACTTGATTGATTTGAAAGTTATTGACTATTGATAAGCTTATTGTTACCTATTGTGTTTCATTGACTTGTTCCATACCTATATTGGCTTACATGTTGATTTGACAGAGCTTCCTCACCAAAGGAATATCGGGTAAATTCCACCGGCAATGTGCATATTGATTTACATGGAACTCTAGTTGAGAAGGGTTAACTATCCTAGCCATAAGTGTCTAATCAGCCTTATGTACATGATATGAGATTGATATGAGTTATACGTGTTCATGGCCTATTATTTGTCTTATCTACATGATATGAATACTGTTGATCCATTTATTGTTTCCAACCATTGATTTTATTATTGATTTTCCTCATTTTGTAATCCGGTGTACAACCCTGACTTTTATTGATTATTTACCTATTTACTGTTGATTACCTAACCATTTATCTTTAAGTGAAGCATATTATATTTACTGAGTATTTTATACTCATTTTTTTAGTTGTTTATCATTTTCAAGTCCAGAGGAAAAGGCAGAATCCAAACACTTGTTTCTTTGTGGATTTTTGCAGTGTGAATTTAACAATGTAATTATTTTAAACACTATAATATATTTATATTCTTAGTTGCTCTATGGTTGTGTATAAGAGGTATAGTTAGACTGTATTTGTGAATACGTGATATTACATGAAAGTTAAATTTTAATATTACATATGAGTATAATGATTACAATCAAATGTGCAACAGATTACAGTAAGACAGACTACAGAGTAACAGAATGAATGTTAATTAACTAATTGTATAATAAATGATTATAGAATAACTAATTGTCAGATTATGCTTGAACAAAACCTTGTGAAAGTAGGGCTTGAGAGAGTTTAAAGTGGCATTGCCTACTTGCTTGCTTTAGGCCGTAGAGAGATTTTAAGAGATGACAAACCTGACCAGGTTGAGTGGATTTGAAGCCTGGAGGAAGTTTCATGTAGACTTCTTTATGGAGGTCTCCATGAAGAAAAGCATTATTAATGTCCAACTACTCCATATGCAAATTTTGAATAGCTGAAATGGCTAAGAGAGCTTTAATGGTACTGATTTTAGTAATAGGTGAAAAAGTATCTAAAAAATAACTCCTTGTTAAGTGTAGCCTTTGGCTACAAGTCTTGCTTTGAACCTTTCAATACTACCATCTGCTTTATATTTCGCTTTGTATACCTATTTGCAGCCTGTAAGAGTTTTACCAGGCAGGAGAGTAGTAAGTTCCCATGTGTTATTAGCTTGCAAGGCATCTAACTCAGCTTGCATAGCATGCTGCCAGTCAACATTTACAGCTGCCTCTTGATATGTTTTAAGTTCTTGTATGGTAGTGATGTTTATAGAAAAAATTTGATGAGAGGGAGACAAATTGTCATATGAAAGTACTTGATTCAGTTTGTGAGGTGTACCTGTCATGGACCCTATAATATTAGTGACCCTATAATATTAGTGATGACTGAATTAGTCTTGGATAGGTTAGAGGCTAATTGGTGTGAACACGTGATTTTATACCTAAGCATACTCGAGTCATGACAGACTAATTAGCAATCGACTGGAGATCAAAGTCAACTCCGAATATAGGCAAACCAGACTGTGCCAAGCTGATCAACGTCAACCGGAGGTCAAACCACTTTGAATCGGGCAAATCAGACAAGATAAGCATCAAGACGAATATGGTGGCACCTGGGCTAGGCCTTGGTGGCAATGCCAAGCCTAACTGGTGGAGGAATTTAGTTTTGGGTTTTGATATGAGTCTAATCCAATGGGAAACATAGTAACAAATCCAACTCATTATCTTTGGCAATGATTGACGGCTTATTTTGACCAAATTTCTTTATCTAGGCCTCCATTTTGGCAATTTAGGGTTTTTTATTCATTTTGATAATTTTTGTTTGCTTATTTTCTTTTAATAGGAAATCTGTTTTAAAGCGTCTTTTAATATTTTGTTCTCTTATTTATGTAAATCTGGTGATTTATTTACTTTTCGGAATAAATTACCATATTAGACAATTAGAATTTTCTGAAGACTATTTCCTATATATAATCATGTAAGCTTTAGGGTTAAAATAGTTTTTGAATTGAATTAAAATGTGTGAAAGTTACCTTCTAATTTTTAATATTTTTTTGAATCAGCGAATTTTAATACCGATTAATCTAGTATTCATATAAAATCAATAGATTTTTAAAAGACTTTCGCTACGTTACTATGGATGGAGACATAACCTTGATTAACCAAGATAGCACCGTGATATTGCACCTTTGCCATGTTGTATAGATCACATCAGTTGAGGCAAAAATGATAAGGGAAACTAATATAAGGGACGAATTTTCATTAGGATGGAGATAATAAGGACTGGAAAGTTGTTCTTCTACCCTAACATTAGAGATAGAAGCATTAGGCCCATGAGAAGCAAACTGGTTACGTTGATTTTCCATGAGAATGAAGATTTTTGATCGTGAGAGAAACAAAAATCAAGATTTGAATGAAGAAGAGATTTGATGATAGAGTAGAAAGACAAAAAATCCGAAATAGAGAAAGAAAAATATGTTTGGTCTCTGAGAAAATCGTGAAGGAAAAGAAAAAGAAACTTCGAGATGGAAGAAAGAGAAATTGAACAAAAGCTTGAAAAGACAGAACGAAAAAGAAAGAGAAAACTCCAGAGAGAATTTCGAAACTTTGATACCATGTGAAGTTTACTGAGCAAATTGAGTTGTCATTCATCGATTGATGAATAACAGCAATTAATTTTATATACAGATACCATTGTTATGCCTAGCTGGCATTATGCATAAACGAAAATGAAACACACCAACTATCTCTAACAAACTTAACAAAAACAGTTTAACTAACTGTGGTAACTGACTAAAGTAAAAAATAAATTACATACAACTTCTATACTTGACATCATTTGCGAGTTTTTATTGGACTGTTCTCTTGTCCGATTGGAATTTGCAAATCAAATGAAGCAGAGGTATCTGCAATTGTTAAGGCACTTGAGTTATGGGAATTAATCACCAAGATGCATGATCTGTCAATATATTTTCCGTCGTTCTCCTTCACACATATTTCCAGGTCTGTAAAATCGGTAGTTAAAAGAGAAGAAGATTTTATAGCTTGGATTTAGAGTGCTTGGGCATGATTGCCTTGAATATTCTCTCAGTTCAAAGTGCTTGGCCAATCTGCATCAGCTCGTTAGAATTGGTTAACTTGGTCTTTTTGTTTGCTTTTATCTACTGCTATGGGTTACTTTTTTGTCCTGTTTTTAAGGCTTTGATGTTTTTCGTTAATCCTATATGCTCTAGTATGATTATTTTTAATTCAATGAATTTCCCTTATAAAAAAATAAGAGAAAAATAGAAAAAAAAAAAATTTGTATGCATGCAACAATGCGGACACACTTCTAATATAATAAGTTTAGGGTGCAAACGATACGAGTCATTCGTAAATAATTTAGTGTTCAGCTAGATAAAAATTCGTTCGTATTTAATATATTTTATAAATGAGTCAAATTTAAATCTTGCTTCAGTGTTCGTGCATAAACTCACAATCAATTCAATTAATAGGCTCGAAATCAGTTCGATTATTATTATTATTATTATTATTATTATTATTATCTTAATAATTTTGACATTTTAAAAAATATATTTTGACACTCTTATAATTTATTTGATAATTTAATTTGACTAAAATACACGTTAAATATTTTTATGTATTTTTTCTTATATATACACTTTAAATATTTTTTAAAGGGAAATAAATTATATATTTAATTGTATTTTCAATTTTTAATACAAGTTACTTTTTATGAGGAAAACTATTATTATTTTTTTTTAACAATAAAATATAATATTTGTTTACTTAATCCATATATCATATATATTTTAATTATTGGACTATTTGAGTAAATATAAAATATATAGATAAATAGTTTGATGATGCTTTACAATTATTATTTTTTCTAAAATCAACATTACGTTTATATTTTTAGAAAGATATGTAACTTTTAAATAATTACTATATAATTATATTATATTTTTATAATACTAGTAAAGTTTTAGATTAAAATTTTGTTAGTATTATATAATCTAATATATTAATCTTTAAGAATATATTTTTTTATTAATTAACATTTTTAAGATACATATAATATTCAATTTTATGATTATTTTTTTCTTTTTTACTAATTGGATATTATGTCAATTTTAAGTATTTATTGTTATAGTTATTTTGTTAGAAATGAATATTCAGTCATAAACGAACTATAATTAAATTTTAAAATGAGTTGAGTTTGAGTTCGAGCACAACTAAATTATAATTTATTAACGAGATGAGCTCGATTATAATTTATAAACAAGTATTTGATGAGCTGGTTTAAACTTATTTAATAATTTAACGAGTCAAATTTGAATATGATTTGTTAAACTCAAAAAAAATATCAAGTTAAGACTGATCAAGCTAAAGCTCAGCTTGACTCGGTTGAATTTCAACCTTAAATAAGTTAAAAAAAACATAAGATATTAAGAGAATAATGTTTATTCCGAATATGCTAAAAGAAACATAAAATAAAAATATGGAGAGATATGTTTACTCGCAATATGCAGACACACTTCAAATAAAATAATAAAAAGAAAAAACAATATAGAGATTAAGAAGTGATGAATAAGTGAACACAACCCAAGTGCTTGGAAAATGCTTAGACTTCTTCATCCCATAACTCTTCAGCAGACTTAAAAGGGCCATTTTCATGGATATATACCAAAGCAGGAAATGCTTTTTGCTGTGGAATTTGACTTATTTTGTCTAATTCTTCTGAACTTAGCTCCCAATCAAATAAGTCAAGATTTTCTTTAATTCTTTCCTTGTTAAAGCTCTTTACAAGCAGACTGACTCCTTGCTCATACACCCATCTCAAGCAAATCTGATACATATGCAACAAAATAAAATATGAATTTCTTGCTTGATTACAAATTGGTAATATCATTTTGATTTGAATATGTAATAGGTTAGTACAAAAATGCTTTATATATTCAGAGAGAAGAACTACCATAATTTAAATTTTTATTTTTATATTATAAAGTAGAAACTCAAGCACTAAAAATACTAAATTCTTTTGTTATTAGTCTTTCTAGACAATTTTATATGATGATTTTGTTTTATAGACAATTGATTGATTTTCTATATTTTTATTATGTTTTAAAGGACAATATTACAAATATAAAGATTTTTTTTTTTATTCCAATATGAATTTAAACATTTTTTAATAAAATTTTCAAATATAATTTTTAGTATGATTGTTTTCCTTTATATATTAAAATATAAAGATATATTTTTTTATTCCAATAAAAATTTAAACATGTTTCAATATAATTTTTAATATGATTTTTTTCTTTATAAACAATAAAAAAGACAAAAAAAAAAAAAAAAACAAATTTTCTTTAAGTTAAAATTTTTAAATTTATGTATTTTTCTTATGTAACTCTAATAAATTAATAACAAATTATGGGTTCTTTACACCATGAGTTACCAAACTTACGGTATTCTTCTAATATAGTTGCAGAAGTTTGATTGGTAACAATTCAGTCATCATTCTATTTTTATTCTACAAAGGTACTTTTTTTTTATCCCTATATTTTTTATATTCATATATTTAACCTCAATTTTTTTGTTTTCTTTTCAAAGTAGTTAACAACTCAGAATTCTCTGATCTTACTCATCTATTTTAAAGATGAGATCTTTAAAGGGAACTTATTAGTCCTTGAAAGAGTGTATTATGGAGTTGTAAATTAGAGTTCAAACATGACCAAATGTAACACTTTTAAATTTTTCCTTATCCTAATTGCAAGTTATTCACAGGTCAAGTGATTAGGAGTATTATAAATTGTACATGTACATGCAATTAGGTACATGATTAGAAATCTAGGTGCATTTAGAAATATGTATGTGCAAGTGTGCTTAACATATTATATGTTAAAGCGTGCGTAGATGTTGCTAAAATAATTGAATTTTTCTAAGATATGAATAAGTAGTAATTAAATAATTATATATAATAAGTGCATTTTATTTTGAAAATTTCAGAATATTTTGAATAGTCAATTACTATATACAAATATTATATATCTATAGATGGATATTTATAGAAAGAATTTTAGAGATAACAGTGATAATAATAATAATAATAATAATAGAAAAATTATACCGATTGTTCCACTACTTAATAATTAAATAAATAAAAGAAAAAAAAAAAAAAAAAAAAAAAAAAGCAAAACGGGAGATAAGGTGGATAAGCTAGCTTAGGTTGATGAAATAAATAAATAAATATAGCAGCTAAGAAAAAAGTGAAGCACGAGAAAAGAAAGAAAAGAAAAAGGAAAAAGAAAAGCAAAAGCTTTCAAGTTTTAGTAGATTGGGCTTAAATCAAATTTTGGATAAGTTGATTTCTAAAGATTATATTGCTCTTCTAATTAATTTTTGGATCTCATTTCTGTCTTAGCTTTACTACTGTAGATATTTAAATTTACATAGTATAGTTTTCAGAACTTATAATTAATTGATCCTCCATATAATGAAGAAATAAATAAAATAGAGATATTTATAGGTAAGTTGAAGGGAAGTGGATTTGAAACTTGTATGGCAAGTCTATGTGAATAAATAAATTGATGTTTATAACTTATTAAAATAATTTTTTATTTAAATAATTACATTCAACCTTAATAAATTAAATACAAGTAACGAAGGTAATGGATTTGCTCTGTTTCATACATGATGATGTATATAGCACCTAGAAAAAGACATAGAGATGATGAAGTTGATAATGATCCTCATTATTGCTTGCTGTAAGGGATAAGTCATACAAAGAATGAATAAGTAGTTCTTTTGATTCAAGGTGAGTAGAAAATATATTATTATGTTTTTGTATTTGAATTCTAAGGCTTAAAAAGCCTTCATTCATGTTTTAGCTATCACATTCTTGATTTAGCATATTACCATTTGCCATATTTGATTCATGATGAAACATGTTTAACCATGAATTTCTTGCATACAAGCCTAATAAATCTATAACAGAGATTCTCTATTAATTGAGAAAATCATCAGACTACATGCTGATACCTGCAAATAGGATATATTATCTGGATCCCAACTAGGAGGAGATTCATGAGTCCTAGACTTGAGGCCTGATCAGTTTCATGTGTTTATCATGCGGAGTATTGCTATAATATAAAACCTTTGCTCCAAATTTATCATGGGAAATAATGCTAATCATGCCTCTGCTCTTATATTTCATGTTCATGATCTCTGTTATAACCATGACTTGATGCAAAGATTTTTGTACACCATGTTTTATGTTTGTAAATAATTACTATGTATCATGTAACCAAGAACCATTCTAATGCTAGCCTTGAAATGCCTAGCTATCACAAGTATAGTAATATATTTTTTATTCACTGTGGTTTTTCATGGTGGTGTGTTATTATTTTTATTCAGGTAATCTACATATTACGGTTCCTCAGTTATCCTTCATCTTTTAGTAACCATTTTATTCCATGTAAAGTTTTATGTTTCATTATATAGTTTTGATTACTTTAGAGGCTCCATAGGTGTTAAGGTTTATGTTGTATATTTATATAGAATTTTTAATAAATTATAATATTGATAGTAAATGTATCAAGCTTAATATTGATGATATATGAGTATGTATGATGTAAATAATGAATACGGGAGATCTTGAAAAGTGATTTAAATGTAATGAGAGCAAGATTGGATTAGAAATGTTCATCATATGTAGGTTATGATCTTGGACCATGGCTCAGTTTTAGCTAATACCATGCCAGTTTTTCATTGGATTTTAGTAGTTCATGGGTTATGTGGATATTTAGTGACCTTAAATTTATCCATATCCTAAAATTGGCACAGTTTCAAAGTTGGAATGTAACAAAGTGGTATCAGAACTAAAGTTTCGGAGTCTAGCATAGACCATTTTAAGTTATAGGAAGTGTGACACCGAGGAGCATAGGATGTTTTTTTGTGTCAATTGCGAGTCTTTCCTTTTTTATGTTTGCATATTTGTGTTACCTATGTATATGCTAAACCTTTATGTTTTTATGTCAAGTTGATGTCATGAAAAGCCCAACCAGTGATACCCTGTAGGAAGGGGAGGCCATCTAATCAAGGACTTACTATTTGTATGTAAGAAAAACTTCTGATACAATTTTAATGTTGTTTCTGATGTAGCATTAGCCCAGTGGGAGTTAAATGGTTATAGAAAGAATATGAGATTATGGGTAAAGTAATCATAGTAATGGTAAATGGGGAAATGAAGATGATGTTCTGAATTGAAGTTAAGTGTATATTAAAGATGAATAGTTAGTCATGCAAGTGAACTTCTGTGTTTTGGATAGTTGAATATGCTTGTGTATCATCATATGATAATGAGTTATATTGAGTGATGTTGGTATATTCCTATTAGTGGAAGTCAAAAATAAGATATGATTATTATGAGTGAAAGTAAGTTTGGAAATGACAAGAATGATTGACTTCTAAAATAGTTAAGATAACTAATGGTGATAATGGATTTGAGATTCTATAAGGTTATGAAGAATTAAGTTGAAGTTATGAATTCTTGTTATTTATATGGTCATGTGGTGATAAAACATATATATATAAGATGGTTCATTAATAAAAAGGGTCTCAAGGTGAATTGAGTAACAATATTCACTTAAGTACAAGTATACATACATTGTGTTAATGATGATAAATTAAGTTAAACTCTTTCATAAGCAACATCTAGCTAGGAGATGAATAAATCATGAGAAACTCTTGTATGGTTAAAAATTAAGATGTTCGTCTCTTTTAATGTAGTTGAAGTGAATGATAATGAACCATTAATGCTAAGTATATGTCTGTGATTTAAGATAGTGATGCATCATGAAATGTTTTAGGTGAATGATATAATAAAAAACTTATAGGAATATTTATATTTTAGATTGATATTCCTTGATACTATGATTGGTTGGCTTGGAGTTGTGATCTTTTAGGAAACTAATCTATATGAAGACGTACAATATAAGATAGTTGATAGTTCATGAATAGTAGATGAAAATGTCCCTTTGACTTTGGAAGGGAGTGAAGTTGTGGAGATTGTGATAATAGTGAAATAAGATTGATATCCATAATTTTGGAAACAATACTGTGTATGCGATATGACGTTATAAATATTAGCTTTGTGATGGATATTATGATTGCAAGGAATTGTTGAGTTGATGGGATATTATTAAGATATGCATATGGATATTATATATATATAATTAGAAATATTTTTGGAATCTGAAATATAAATTCAAATATAATTAAGAATATGGACCATTAGCTATAATACAATATCAATTCAATCAACATTAAAAAAAATAATTAGTTAATTAAAAATGATAAATACATCTATATTTATTTTAATTTAAAACAAATTAATATAATCAAATTAAGAATAAAGTAATCTTTTTCTCCTTTATATTAAAAATTATGTCCTTTTTAAATAATTTAAAAATTTTACCTTTTAAACTACATAGATTATGCTAATAAGAGATATAGTTTTGACAAAATAATTTCTACTTTGACAACAGTCCAATTGGAAAAGGAAAAAAATTGGTAGTATGGAAGATTAATTAATGTATAGCAACGGAAATTCAAAATATGCTAATAGGTTGATACTCTTAAGAGAGTGAAAAAATTAAGCAATTATGAGTAATTTAAAACTCTGACTTGCGAAATAATTAAAATCAATTATGTTATAGTAAAGTGGAACTCAAATTTAAATATAAAATCAGATCAAATTTGAGTACCATAATACTTTATTAAGATAATTAATAAATTTAACTAAATTAAATATATATATATAATTGATGAGAAATAAATTTGAAGGTTTGAAATTGAACCTCTTGCTCATAAAAATCAACTTTAGATAAATGAGTCATATGAGCTTGGATTGAAATAATAAGGGTCCAAAGAGATTGTAGCTCGAGAATAACATTCTAAATTTTGGGAATATAGATAAAGTATTTTTAAACTTGAACTCTTTCAAGTTTGAGCTCTTTGATCAAGGCTCCAAACTCAATTTGTTGCCCCTTATTGCTAGTGCCTCGAGCTTCATAAAATGTCACGTCTCATAAAGATGCTTCAGAGGTCAAATATGATCTCCTCTAGCTCGAATACGAGCAACTGATAGACTCCTCCTAGACAAAGAGTTTCAATGAGGCCATTAGAAAAAGAGTGTTAGACTTTTAGTGTCTTAACATGTTCATTTTGATGGGTACAAATAACTAATTAAACTATTAATTTTGTTTGTTTGTCTATGTACAAGAAATACTTTTCAAATTGCAGAAATTTGATATGTAGCGTCCGCTACCAAATGAGTAGCCCTCGCTACTAATGAATACAGAAGGCAAAACTCTGAGATGCTAGAAGAGCAGCAGCTGCTATACTTAAGTATCCCCCATTACATGTTAAGTAGTGCCCGTTATAAAGCTGTTGCAGCCACTACTAAGCTGTTACAGCCACTACTAAGAAGTCCAGAAAGTCTAGTAGCTCAAGTCCAGGAAATGGGATAAGTAGCTCCCGTTACTAGTTTAAGTCCCCGTTGCTATTTATGTGATGAATCAAGTAGCAGCTGCAACAAACATGTCACCACCGCGTCTAAAGAGTCCAGAAGATCTATAAGCTCAAGTATCCAAGGGAGCAGAAGAGTAGCGTTTGCTACAGGGAGTAGCGCCCGCTACTGATAGAACTTAGAGAAACAATAGCCTTTTAGAGAATTTGGATAATAAGTCGCAATCGCTACATATTAAGTCGAGCCCGCTATCTATTAAAGATGCAACCGCTACAAGCAAGTCGCAATTATGAACTTCTTCATCCCAAGATAAGTAGTACCCGCTACTTCTTTTGTAGCCACCACTACTGTTTAAAATTTGACAAAAATATAGCCATTGGAAATACGATTTTTTGCATTAAATGCATATTTAATGCACTCAAACCGCTCTGTTTGACTAAAAACTATTAATATGAGTTAGTATGAAATTAATGAGAAATTGAACAATCTCTATTCTTTCATTAATTTATACTATTGAGCATTTAAGTATTTTTGAGCTTACTTTTGATTTTTCAATTTATAAAGAGAATTAATTGTCAATCTTTAAGGTTGTTGAAAAGTAATTACTTTTTGAGACTTGGGTTAAAATTAAAGGGTTAATTCTTTCTCATCTCTTTGTATTTCTTTTGGGTTGTATGTGAGCCTCCATTATAAAAACACATTGTAAAGTTTAGTGTAAGCCTAAAACACTTAAGATTTGATCTTGCACCTTTGAAAAGGATCAAGCATAGTGAAATACTTAAGTGTGATCTTGAGGAGTGGATGTAGGCTTGTTTTTGGCCGAATCACTATAAATCCTTATGTTGATTTTTTTTCTTCTTTCTTCTCTTACTTAATTTTTATTTGTTGTTAATTTTTAAAACAACCAATTCATCCCTCCCTCTCTTGGTTGTCAAGGGACTTTTAATTGGTATCAAAGCTTTGTATTTACCATTCAAAAGATTTAATCATCTTAGATTAAAGATCATAAATAGCAAACCAAGCTACCGACATCGTTGAAGGCGATTCCACCATGAGACTACCATACTTCAATGCATCAACTATCCCTATTAGAAAAAATTAGATGGAAATTTATATGGATAGCGATGGCATTGATCTTTGGAATGTTGTAGAGGTGGATTATACGGTTTCTATAAAAACCATTGATGATATGAAAATTATCAAGCTAAAGATTAAATGGACAAATGTGGAAAAGAAAGCAAATGGAAAAATCGCAAAGCAATGAATACTCTCTATTCTCTATTGTGCTCTTAGTAGAGAGGAGTACAGAAAAAATCTCTCATTGCATATCATCAAAGCAAATTTGGGACACTTTAGATAGTACTCATGAAGGGACTAATCATGTAAAGGGTAAGAAGATTCAAATTCTTACTTATGAATATGAGCTCTTCCAAATGCTACCTAATGAAACGATATCTAAAATGTATAATCGCCTAATGGTGATTGCCAATCAAATGAGGAAGCTTGGGAAGAACTATTCCAAAGAAGACATCAATTGTAAAATATTGAGAGTTCTCCTCAAGAAAGATTGGTAAGCAAGAGTTACTTCAATTGAGGAAGCCAATGACTTTAGCATCCTCCCAACCGACAATTTATTGGAAAAGTTTCTCACTCATGAGATTACATTATCTAAAGATATAGTGGAAGAAAAGAATAAAGGGATGGCTCTTATTGCATTCAAGGAGGCTTCTTCAAATAAAAATGATGAAGAAGATGATGATGAAGACATGGTCTTGCTCACTAATAGAATAAGAAATCTTATTCTTATAAAAAAGAAGAACAAGAAGCCATTTAAAATATATGAGAAGCAAAAGAAGTCCAAGAATAATCAACTGAAATGCTTTGAATGTGATAAATTTGGTCACATTAAAGCGGAATGTCCAAGGTTGAAAAACAATAAAAGCTTCAAGAAAAAGGCATTGACGGCCACCTAGGATGATTCAAGTGACTCCGAGAAGGAAGCAATTAAAGATGAAGTAGCCAACCTCTGCTTCATGGCAATTAAAGATGATGCATCTACGAGTGAGGTAAGTAATTCTGATTTTAATCCTAATAATGATGCCATGCAAATTATGGAATCATTACTTTCAAAGTATCATAAGTTGCAAAACAAGTATGATAAATTGAAAGAAATGTCCAAAGAAGTATTAGATGCATGTGATACTTATAAACTTGAAATAAATAAATTAAATGTATCTAATGTAGAATTGAAAAAGACCATTGACCTTAGGGCTCAAGAATGCAATGAGCTAAAGAATGAAAAAACTTTGTTGAAAGCAAGTTATATTCTCATGATGCTTGCATGTCCAAGTTTTGTAAATGTAAAAAAAAAAATAAAATAAAATAAAATAAAATAAATAAATAAATAAATAAAAAATAAAAAATTGGACAAGATACTTAAGGCCCAAAGGTGTCCTACTATTAAGTATGGACTTAGTTATAATGAAGGAGATGCCTCATCTATATCTAAGACCACATTTATCAAGGCATCAAATTCACATACTCAAGTGACTTATATACCTCCACCTAAAAATGTTAGGCCTAAGACCAAAGTGTATAAGCATGTCATGCATGATTATTACTTTAGAAGACTAATGAATGCTTATTCTAGACCAAAATCTAATTATGGTTATTGGCTTCAATATTATTCCAAACCACATTTGTAACACCCTCAAATTTCATTTATATAACCTTGAATATATATTGTTTAAGCATAAATAAAGTTGGTTTAGACATTATAACATCATATTTGTGCGATTTGACAAATCGCTAAAAATCGACCCGGTGGATAGGTAAGCATGTCTACTTTTTTATTAACAAATGGGTTCAAAATTTTAAATTTTTAATATCACCATTAGAATCATAAGCTGGAGAAATATAAGAAATATTATTTCATAATTGAAATGGGATAAAAAAGATAAATAGTTATAAGTTCTAGGTTCAAAATACGAATACGAGAAGTGTCAAGGGGAAAATCAAATTAATTGAAAGTTAATTCATATAAATTCTATCTAATTCTTCATAAAATGGAAAAATCTCCTCCTTCCACCATTAAAAACAGTCAAGTCTCCTCCTTCTCCAAAACTCCACCAATTTCATCCAAACTTCAAGCAAAATCGATAGAAAACTCTATTAAACTACCGATTAAGCTAGTTTCCATAGAAATTTCCAAGAAATTCAAGCTAGAAATTGATGAAACTCCAAATCTAAATCTCGTCCACTTGAATAATTCAGGTGAGGATGATGTTTTATTCATTCTTTTGATTCATTTAAGCTATATAAATGATTATAAACATGATTAGATTAATAGATTTTAAGATTAGATTGAAATTAGAGAAAACTTAAAACTAGGTTTATGTTTGAAATAGATTTTTTATATAGGATTCCATAATTCTAATTAATTTTTAAATATGTTAGTTAACATCCATTTAAGACTAAATATGTGGTAAAATTTATTGTAGAATCAAAAGAAACAGAAGAATATTTTTTTCCCTGTTATAGGCAAATAAGCATTTTATTTCATAAACGATCGATTCGTCGGTTCTGATGAGTTATATATATATATTATTATGCATGTTTAAACCTTTCTTTGATCAAATATAATCCATTTAAATTCCTGCAACTTTTGGCCATTGTGTTTCATTTGAGTTTCCTTTGAATTTTCCTTGTATTCAAGCTACGATTGTGTTGTTTATTGATGTATATAAACCCTGTTTAATAATGCCTTTGTGTTTGTTGCCATTGGGTCTTGAATTGTGAACTTTGGCTTTTGATTAATATGTCCCAAAACTATATTTATTTAGTCCTAAAGTGGTGCACACCAAGTGCTCGATGAAATGACATTTGTTAATTTCCTTGAGAATCCAATTGTTACCAAATTTGATAAAATGGGTGACTTTCTTTGTCACTAGTGTAAAAGTGTCTTCTTAACATATTTTGAACTTGTATTCTAAATGAATTTTGTGGCATTTTGCCTATACTATAATGTTCATTTGTTAAGGATAATGATCCTATATGTGTTTGCTTTCCTAAACAGCTTAAATGAGCTAAAGATACAGAAATTGAGCCTTATTGAATCTCTTGCCTATTTGATATCTTATTTGCTATCTTTAACATATTCTAATGTTTGTATGACAGAACTACCTTAGTGATGGAGTAGTGGGTAAACACCATTAATATTGTGCACAATGACATTCCAGTGATACCCTAGCTAGGAAGGGTTATGGTCCTGGTCATAGGGTCTAGTCCACCTTATGTTATTTACATGTTATATTGATAATGATCTGCATTTCATGGCCCAGTATCTGTTATATATACATGGTTCTTATTTCTCTCAGTGCCTATACATCTATATTTGATGTCTATAAAGTGTTTCCCTTGATTTGGTCCTTTGATGTGCTATCCATGAGTCAATTGTTAATACTGTTCATTTGTTGTTTCCTACCCAGCTTAATATATGATAATATATATATTGACTCACTGAGTATGAAAACACTCACCCTTTTAGTGATTTTATCTTTTTAGATCAGGAATAGAGCTGGTCCAATATTTCTTCATCAGTGGATTCAGCTTTATTATAATAATGTAAATATTGAACTTGTATATATTCCTTGTGTATATTTTAGATGCTTCATGGATATATAAATTATCGGGATGACTAGACTTAGTATGATTTGTAATATTATTAGTTACTAATATTTAATATATATGAGATGTGTTGAGATCAGATATGATCACAGATGATGACAGATAGGCTAATTATATGGATATAGATATATTATAGAAGGTGATATCTACAGGTTATAAAAGAGTTCTACGGATGTCGGTAGCCTTATGTTGTTCCTACATCCTAGGATCGTCATATTCCAAAATTGGGACGTGACAACATCATAGGATAAAATCCCATCAAAAGTCTAGAATTCATTTGTGATGTTACTATTGTGGGAAATTTGGTCATTCTAACGTCAATTGTTATATTAGAAATGTGAGTTTAGTCTATATTGATGCTAACCTCCCAAGGACCCAAAAGTATTTGGGTACCTAAAACAAAATAAATTTTCTTGTTTGTAGGTGTGTTTGAAATTCACAAGAAAAGAAGATTCATGGTATTTGGATAGTGGATGTTTAAGACATATGACCGGCAATGCTAGTCTTCTCTCAAACTTGAAAGAGAAGAAAGGAGGGAAGGTGACCTTTGGAGATAATGACAAAAGTAAAATCATCAGAATTGGGCAAATTGGTACGATCGATAAACCTTCTCTTGAATATATATTATTGGTTGATGGCCTTAAGCACAATTTGATTAGTGTGAGTCAATTATGTGACATAGGAAATAAAATTTTCTTTACTTCTAAGGAATGTTATGTGAAGTGTTTGAAGGATAAGAAAATATTGTTTATCGGTTATAGAATTGGCAATATTTATATGATTGGCATTAGTAGCATGAATAATAATAATGTTAATTATATGGTTTCACTTTGTGATAGGGTTGTGGCATAAGATACTTGGCCATATTGGCATGGATCAAATTGATAATCTTAAATTTAATGAGCTTGTAATTGGTCTCCCCAAAGTCAAGTTTCATAAAGATAAAATTTTTGATGTATGTCAAATGGGCAAGCAAGTCAAAAAAAAAAATTAAAACAAAAAATATTGTTTCTTCTACTAGACCTCTAGAACTTTTGTATATGGACTTGTTTGACCCTTGTAGAACATCAAGTCTTGGATTTAAACAATATGCATTTATAATTGTTGATGATTACTCTAGATTTACTTGGGTATTATTCCTTGCTCATAAGAATAAAAGTTTTAAAGAATTCAAATCATTTGCTAAAAGAGTTTAAAATGAAAAAAGTTTTTATATAACATTTTTGAGAAATAATTATGAAAAAGAATTTGTTAATCATGATTTTAAAACCTTTTTTGATGAAATGGGTATTTTT
The DNA here is from genome assembly GCA_948193065.1 of Aleurites moluccanus. Taxonomy (NCBI): domain Eukaryota; kingdom Viridiplantae; phylum Streptophyta; class Magnoliopsida; order Malpighiales; family Euphorbiaceae; genus Aleurites; species Aleurites moluccanus. The sequence goes on along the minus strand of CANXYC010149154.1, from coordinate 9,286 downwards.
CACTTTTCTACACCAAAAACTCCCTAACAAAATGGAGTTGTAGAATGGAAAAATAGAACACTTATTGATATGGCTAGAACTATGGTTAATGAGTACTCACTTTCTAAGTACTTTTGGGTCAAAGCCGTTAATAGTGCCTGTTACATTTCAAATAGAGTTTTTATAAGAACAATTTTAAACAAAATTCCTTATGAGCTATGGAATGGAAGAAAACCAAGAACTTCATATCTTAGAGTATTTTGATATAAATGTTTTATATTAAACACCAAGAATAATCTTGAAAAATTTGACTCCAAAATAGATGTAGGTGTTTTCTTAGACTATTCAACTTCTAACAAAGCTTATAGTATTTTTAACAAAAGAACTTTGTGATGAAATGGGTATTTTTCATAACTTTCTAGCAAAGTTTAGACTGATACTTTGATATTTTTTGCACATCTTGCAGGTTCAAGAAGTTGTCTAAGGCCCAAGCCTTAACAAAAGATATTAAATACCATTCTTTGAAGATTTATGGATCATCGAATAGCTCGTCTGTAGGAAATAATGACACAAAAAGCTAGTCTCTCCTTTTATTTTTTTAGCCAAAAATACTAGATTTGGCACTCAACATCTTTCAAGGTGAAGGAAGCTAAAAAGTTATCATAATCCACCGAATATCCAAGCTTATTTTCTACTGCAAATCGACATTGGATTGCCAAAATAACACCAGAATCACAATCACAAACGAGAAGTTGGCCAATCACTGTCAAACACTCCATCATTGGCGATGGCATGCTCCTACACATGCAAGATCTTCTAGTTAATCTTTAAATTTGCTCAAATTAATATGCAAGCTCGAATTTAAGAAGGGTCAAGATCCCAAGGAAAATATGAGGTGGATTTCTAAGTCATTGATTAGTGAGGCACATTATTTGAAGACTTTCAAGTGAGGTGGATTTCTAAGACCTTGTTAAGGCAAGACACATAAGACATAGTTTGGCTAGGTGAAAGACTGCGAGGTACATAAGATCTAATGAACTCCAAATAGCGAGCCCCAGGTGCCAAAGGCCCTAGCAAACTCCAAATAATGAGCTCTAGGAGCTAAAAGCCTTAGCGAACTCCAAATAGCAAGCTTTAGGCACTAAAATTTCTAGCAAACTCCAAACAATGAGCTCTAAGAATAAAAACTTTATCAAGACAAGACACATAAAATCTAGTTTGGCTAGGTAAAAGTTTGCAAGGTACCAAAGTCCTCGAGTAGTGAGGCATATTGTTATTTAACACCTCTCTCAGCAATGCACATTTTATGAAGACCTCTATGTGAGGTAGATATTTAATGTCCTTTATACGAGGCATATTTTTAAAGTCTTCTATTAAAGAGGCAAATTTTTAAAGTCCTTTATGAGATGCACATTTTTAAAATTCTCTGACAAGGCGATTGTCTAAATTTCTCCTTCGACGAGGCAAATTATCTAAAGTCCTCCTTTAATGAGACAATTATATAAAGTCCTCCTTCAATGAAGGCGAATTATCTAAAGTCTTCTATTGAAGAGGCAATCATCTAAAGTTTTTTCTCGACAAGGCAGATTATCTTAAGACCTCTTTGCATGGTGAATTTCTAAATACCTCAATTAATGAGGCATATTGTTTGAAGACCTCTAAAGAGGATTGATCTTAAAGATATCAAAGACTCAAAGCTATTCAGAATCGAGGATTTGAAGCTACTCAAAAAGCTTAAAGCCATTGAAGACTGAAGACCTTGGAAATTATAAGACTACACCATGGTATTGTCATCATACAAGTGATCATCTACATGCTTCTATGCAAGTCCCAGTATGTCTTGTACACTAACATTGAGCTCATTAGTTTGCATCTCTATTCAGGCATCTAGTTACCTCCATATCAAGCCTCGTGGTTCAATCAATATCAACTCTCAATCTAGCTCCCTAGTATGTAGTGTAGATAAAGCTCGCCATACTAAGATCATTTTTCTACTTTCTTAACTCGCTCCTCAATACGCTCAAATCTACAAGGAAGTGGGGGCCTCTAATGAGGAATAAATATGAAGGTTTGAAGTTGGGCCTTCTGCTCATCAAACCCAACTTTGGATAAATAAGTCACATAGGCTTGGATTTGAATAACAAAAGCCCAAAAAGGTCATAGCTCGAGAATAGCATCCTAAAGTCCAAGAGTAGAGACAAAGCATCTTGGAGCTCGAATCCTTTCGAGACCTTACTTGTTGCTTCGAGCTCGATCTGCTGCCCCATATTAGCGGTGCCTCGAGCTTCACTGGAAGTTGAGCCTCACTAATATCTTCCTAGACGAAGAGCTCCAATGTGGCCATCACTGCGGAAAAGGAGATTCATGTCTTAGTAAGACAATGGGCACAATACTCAGGTAGACATAAGGTGTCAGAAGACTGATACAAGAAAGATTATTTGTCCCATAAATTTAGATCATGTCGCTCCTATCCACCATAAGGATGCTGCCATTTGTCCACCTATTCCCAACCATTGGCCTAATTAAGCCACAATAAAATGGAAGATTATAGACTCAAGCAAGTAAGCTTTCTGTTATTAAAAAAAAAAAAACATTATCTCTCAAAGTTGTTTGTCTTCTTCCTTGAGAATCCTGAGGGATCTAGCCACTAACTTAGGTATTGAAAAGGTTTTGTCAAGTTCAGACTTGAAAAATTGATGTTGTTTACTTATCTTGCAGGTTCAGAAGCTGTCAAGTCTTAGGTCTCAACATAAGAAATCCAACACCTTTTTTTTTGAAGATTTTTGGATCATCAATAATAATTTATGAATTTGATGATTGAGTTTATTCAAGATATAATTTAATATTAATAAATAAATTATTTATTTTATTAGTAATTAAATTAACTGACTCGAATTTCCAGTATTCATTTGAATTTGTGTTCAAACATGAAAGATAAATTCCATTTAGTTCAAATTGAGTGGAATATTAGTAATATATTATATTAATTTAACTCAACTTAACTCGATTACACTCTAAATAAAAAAATTTTATGTATTCATTTCATAATGCAAGAGATGATTTGTTCTCCACTTTTTAAAACTTACTTATACATATTTATAATATTATATAATAGAAAATTGAAGATATTATCTGAGCTATAGTTTTTCCCTTAGCATCAGCAATCTGTTGTAGCACTTTGTTCTCCAGAACTTGATTTGTTCCCCAAATAGTTCCTTTACCTCCCAAGGGAGAGTATGCCGTTACATGGATATCCTTTTCCTTACAAAACTCTCTTAGCCTCCTTTGCTGCCAAAGTGGACTCATCTCAACCTTGCAAACAAAAATTAAGTTATTAAATATATTAAAAGTTCAATTTTGAATATCAAATGTCAAGCTTCTAACTTTTAATGTGGTATCTCAACTTTTATACCACTCAAGAGTTGTAGTTCTTAATAATCTCTTGTTAATTAAATTTTTCTATAAGGTAAAAATTTTGATTTAGCCTATACTTCAAGTTTAATATGAACCTTTAGGTTGATTAATTTTTTAAATGATATAAAAACCTCTAAATAAATTTTAAAAAATTATGTGAAATTCATTTTCAATTTCACATTTTTCGATTATATTTAAATATTAAAAAATATTTATTTTAGTTTTGTAAATTTAATTCTACATAATTAAATATAATTATATTAAAATAAGTAAAATTTCTTTTCTTAAGTAAAATTTTCAAATAAATTTTACATAACTAATAAAATAAATATTATGAATAAAAATACTTCCTCTTTTCTCTCCCTCACTCCCTCCTCTTATTACTTTTTTCTTTTTCTCCTCTCTTTTTTCTTTTTTCTTTTATTTTATTTTATTTTATATGTCTCTCATATCCTTTCATTTTTTACTCGGTCTTTATATTTTCTCTATTTTTTTACTTATTTCTATCTCAATTAATTTTTTTTTTAATTTTAGTACATACCAAAATATAATCTAATAATAAATATATATGTAACAATAGATTTATATTTGAATCTCCATTCTCTCAATGCTTAAAAAGAATTAATCTTATTATATTTTGAAAATTAAATAATTATAATTACTTTTTAGTTGTGTTATTTTTTCAATAGCATTTATTACATTGAGAGAGTTATAGGAAATAAGAATAAAAATAAATCAATTATACACTGTTTTCATAAAAAAAATGAAATTCAATAAAATTATATTTTAAGTTTTGATACCTTTACTTACGAATTTAAATTTTTGTGTTAATGCAGGCATTATATTTATAATATCAAAATGATGGCATCTTAAAATACAAATATAAACTTTTTGGCATGCATGGTATATTACTCTTTTTTTTTTTTTTAATTTGTCAACAACTCAAATTCCAATTCAAAAACTTTCAATTTTAGAGATGATATATATAAAAAGCATTTTATATTAAATGAAAAATATTTATTTATACTGATTATAGAGATTTAACTCGTACATTTAATTAATGTATAGTGAAATATTTTAATTAATGTGATTTTTTTATTTTTTTTAAGTAAAAAGATATTAATATTATTTTTTGTTTCATGTGTTTTTTTTTTATTGGATGGGTATATACATTCAGTATAAACAAGTATTTTTCATATTAAATAATATAAATTTAAATATAATTATTAACAATTTGAACTAATTTGAGAATCTTACTTGATTCACAGCTGGTGGGATTTTTGCTGTGTTTAGCAAGGTTTCAAGTTTCTTGCATGAAAAATTACTAACTCCAATTGATTTAGTGAGTCCAAGCTTTTGACAATTTTCCATAGCTTCCCAAACAGACTTGATGTCCATGTGAACAAGGTCTTCCTTCTCAAAAGGAAAATCTTTTTCTCTTGGTATTAAGCTTACAGGAAAATGAATCAAATATAGATCAAGATACTCCAATTTCAAATTCCTGCATGCATTCACAAACAACAACGATTAATATATTTGCTAATGGTATATATCTATTAGCTGAATAATATAAAAAATATTTAACTATGAATTCTAATAATTTCTGAATCATCCTGACCACTCCCATTTTATAAATTTAATTAATTTCATTGTATACCATTTTTCTCAAGTAGTTGAGCACAAATGCAGATACTGGAACGTTGGTAAAAATAATATTTTCTTTGGAAGATTGTCGGCTGCGTCTTCATCATCCATATTATCTGTTTCTTCTACCGCAGCAGCTCGGCTCAAAATTTTCACCCATTATGAAAATAAAATTGAAAAATTATTTAACTAGTTTCTTAAAAAAAAAAATTCAAAAATAAAATAATAATTTATCTTAAAATATTTTATCATATATTAGAGAGAATTCCACTATCACTAAATCCCCATCATGGAAAAGTATAAGTACTTCACTGCATATTCCTAATTAACAAATTCATAGGAGTGATAAAATTTGATCAAAATTTTAAAGAGGAAAACTTTTTTTTGATGATAGGAAATATTTTGTTTGATTGTGATAAGGATGAAACCAGAATTTTCTTTTTTTTTTTTTTTTTTTTTTTTTTTTTTAACTGGAAGTGAAAGATGGTAAGAAAATTAATTAATAATTTTCCTTGTGCATCCACAGTGGAAGCAAATGTTATTTTATCCATTCAAAATGAATACTAATCGCCTAACTAGTTGGACGAATATACATTATTAATTTATAGTATAAAATAATTTTTAATTCAACAAAATTAACATTTTTAATTTTTTTTTCTATAACAAGAGAAATTAATCAATTCAGTATGGTTTTTAATTGAGTTATTACTAAAGATCTAAAATCGTACTATAATAATTTCAAATCATCATTTATGCAAATGGATGAAAATAAAAAAGAAGAGTAGTAATAGTGTCTTACTTGAGAGTTGTTCGAAGTGCAGATTCAACACGATCATTATGGCCATCACTGCACCAAAGTTTGGAAGTGATAAAAAGCTCATCTCTTGATTTGATTAACTTAAGACGAAGTGCTTCCGAAATTGCATCTCCAAGATAAGTTTCCGATCTGTAAACCTTTGCTGTATCAATGTGTCGATAACCCAACTTTATTGCATGAACAATAGAGTCTGTAATTACATCTACAGATACTGCAAAAGGGAACTCTGCAGTTCCAAAACCCACTTGTGGAATATAAATGGTTTTATTCTTATCTGTTGAGCCTAATGAAATCTCTGGAATTCTCACCATTGTTATCTTCCTTTGATTTCTTGTATGTTTTTTTCTGCTTCTCTCTCTCTGTATTCCACTATTTTCTTATCCCTGCCAAGATCCAGTCAGTTGTGAGTGATGTATGTCATAAAAACATAGATTGTCATGTGCCTGAATATCAATAATTAATAATTTAGCATACATTTAGTAAGTATACAAATGCAATGAAATTTACATTATTTTTTCAAGGACGGAACTGTATTTTGTCGGATTTTGATTATATTTTCTTATTTATTGTTCCAGTGTTTATTTGTCTCTATTCTTTGTTATCTCTGTCTCTGCTCTAAAATTTTTCTTACTGAATTTATTTTTGCAGTCAAATCGGTTTGATTCAGTCTCTTTAGAATGGTTTCAGTTCACTTTCTCAATTTTGCATCATTGTTTTTCACACGGATGGCTACTTCTGAGATTTCTTAGTCTGACCCTCAGCCTATTTTACAACCGGTCACTGTTGTTTTTTGTTGGCCCCAGATGACAACTTAAGAAGAGGGCCAATTGTGTTGTTTCACAAATTTTTTGCTCAAATGCAATCTTAAGCTAGATAAACAATTCACACATAAAATACTAAATGGAAACACAATTAAAATTTAAAATTATTAAATTCAAATTCTTGGTCTAGAAAATTTTTAAGTTCAACATCTTCTCTATTAGGCTTCTCAAGTATTTCGATCTTTCCTATAACAACAGGTAATTCTCTTATTCTTTGTTCATATAAAGCAAAGAAAGGATACTGTAGTCTAAGACTAGTACTTAACTCTTCCCTCCTAACTTGAGTTAAAGCTAGACCTTTAATCCAATTTTTATTAGCAGATCAGTTAGAAGACATAAACGTTTAAACATAAACTTAAAACCTTTATAATATATATACCTTTGTAGACCGGGTCTACTAAGCTTACGTAACAGTTTCAGCCCTCCTTCCAAGTTCGTCACCAGCAATACCTTCAGAGAGGTATGGAGGATATGACTTACTACCTTCCTTGGTTAGGTCTTACTGTAACACTCCTAGATGTCAGACCATTTTGAAGGATGAAAGGTATATATAAGCAAAATTATCATACAGATAAAGACTTCAAAAAAGATTATTCTTAACGAAACTCTGTATTTTATTTCGCTTCCCTTCTTCAATAAGCTGAAGAGTTATATATAGACTTTTTACAAATGAAACTGGTGTCTGTATTACTGTTTGCCAGCTCAAAAGTAAAATAATTAACACAGTACAATAATTAAGATATGAAGCTGGAATAGTATGCCAACTTTACAAAATTACAAAAATAAATAGACAGCTGGTGCCTCTGGTACTATTTTCCAACTGGATTCAGCACAATAATTAAATAAAGACAAAGACTGCTTTAATTTTACAGCTAAGGAGTCAGTCCTTATCTAGAGATAAGTTCTTTTCATCGAGACCACCAAATTTAAAGGTACTTTGGCCGATAGTGCTTTAATATCTACAGCTACTTCTAAAAAGCAATCCCTCATTTATCACACTGAGGCTGACGTCATGGATGATGTTTTTGTCACTCCATCTGTGAGTTTCTGATTGGGACGTTCATGCTTTCTCTTAGTTCTGCATAATCCCTAGCCATTTATTCTGCAACATGTTGCTCTCTAAACTGAGCAACCTTCTTCCAGACCATCATAGTTTCAGGTTGAAAATCCAGACTTTGATCTAAATCTACTAGTATCAGAAATAATTTTTGTGCTTCTTCTCGACCCTTAATCATGAACAGTACTTTTGTAATGGGAGTATATTGGGACCAGATAATAACAAATATTTTACCATCTTCGAGAATGATATAATTGCTTGCATAGATTGCCTTCACCATGCTAGTTTTGAAATTCTCAATTCTCACAACTTGGGTAATAATCTTATTTTCTTTATACATGTTAAAATAAAAATTTAAGTTTTGATTATTAACCTTCTGTGGGGCAAAAAATTCCTTAGCCATAACAGGACGAAGATCCCAAATTTGATAAGGATAACGAATAGTTTCATCCTCACCATAATCTATAATTGTGCTAATAATATAATTGGTAATTATTCTTGAGTCTGAACTCAAGAATTCTAAGGATTCTTACATAATATTTAGAAGTGATTTACAAAGACCATTATCGTTCCTATTGATCTTAATAATTTATGTCAGTCCTGCATCTGTGTAGCGAATACTATCTTTCGCCATTTTTGAGAAAATTCTCATATTTAGACCTCCATATCCTTGCCAATGGATGTATGGGTGTAACATAAAATACTTTTTGAGAGAATGATCTATCGAGTCCACCTTCTTAATCTTTCTGGTATAGGCCACTTCTAGCGGAATGAACGAACTCATTTCATCAAAAAGTCTATCCCTTTCCATTAATAACTGAAGGAAATCTTCTTCATCCTTTTTGCGGACTTCAAGTTATTTTTATAAATATTAAATATATGAAACAACTTCATCTACAAAGTGTTGTAGTTGCTGGAAGTTTCTTTTGGCTAATTCTCCATGCAATCCATAACACAATATAGATTCGTCTTTTGAAAGACTATAATCGTACTTTATGAATTACCAAGCATTTTCATCCTTGCAGATGTTTTGAACCTCATGGTTTCCTACCCTCATGATCTTCATAAATTCTTCATAAATGTCATCATATTCATTTTCAAATTCTTTCATTTTGATTTCCTTAGGAGATTATTGGATTTCTTGTTTTTTGAATTTAGTTGTTCTAAAAACAATATCCCAATTTAATTCATCACAATCAGGATTCTCATCCTCAAAGCTTTTATCAGTTTTATCCTCTTCACGAGTTTGGTTTGGAATCTATGAAGATTCACTGGCCTTTCCACTAGCCTTGTGTTTGTGATCTGACATATCACCAGAGTTTTTACAACTCTCCTCATGTAAAGGAGTTTGATTTGAAACTTTTAAATGTTGACTAGTACGTTCACTAGCCTGTTGATTTGGAATCGATAAAGATTCTGTCACGACCTATCTCGGAAGTCGTGACGGTCCTAGGGTACGGGTGATGCATAAGCGACCAGTACCGCGTAGAACCCAAATGACAACCTAAATGATATGCAACAATCAAATATAACCCAATTAATTATGAAAATGCT
>CANXYC010149058.1:0-22288 GCA_948193065.1 Aleurites moluccanus | reverse complement strand
TTTTTAGCAGCAGGGCATGCTCCTTAAATAGAGGAGATGCTGCCCGATTTTTCTTGAATTGTTTAAGCTATATTAAGCTTATTTGTGTATGCATGCCATATAGTATAGTTTATGGGTTCTTCGTGGTATTGGTAGCATAAGTATCACCCGTACCCTAGGACCGTCATGACTCCTAAGTTGGGCTGTGACAATTATGTATGCCCCTATAAGCACCTTCCACTATATGGCTTCTAGAACTCTGTTCACTTAGGTTAGGATATTTGCTTTTATTTACAGGGGTTGTCCAAAACTGACTTCAAATAACTCAATATTTTATGGCTTAATCCCGATCTAAAACAGTTAACCTCTTGTTGTAATTTTCACTTGGTTTTATTATCATAAAAAATGGGGAGATTGTTAACTCCAAAGTTATATTGATTTGATTTTGATGATTACTAAAACACATATGAAAATTAGATTGTTGTGTTTTGAGTTTATCTAAGTTGCAGAAGGCACAGATTTAGAAGATTTCAAGTAATGATGTGAAGTGAAAAAATATTTTGAGAAGCTTGAAGATCTTATTTGTAGAGGCATTCTAAAGTTCAAATACATCATGTGAAACCTCAATATCATAAGGCTTGAAGGCTAGGGAAGATTTAAAAAAGAAGAAGAAGCATGAATTCAATCCAAGCAAATATTTGGAAGAGATTAGAAAACCTAAAGATATTCAAGATTGAAGAATTGAAAAACCTCATCTTAAAATGTAAAGGATAAAGGTGCTTACTAAACTTGATAAACTTAATTTTTTACCTAAGTATATCATTTTCATATAGGGTCAAATATTTTTCCAAAAGAAAAATTTAGATAAAATTAAACGACCTAACTATCTGATATTGCCTATCTAATTTCATATTTAATGGCAATAAATTAATAAAAATTATTTTGTTAATTTTTCTCATATATTCTAGTGATTTTATTATTCAAAAATATTATTTTTTTTTATCCAGAATATATACCATTTGAAAATATATTCAAAACCTTTTTATTTATGGAAAGAAATTCAATGAATTTTAAGCTGAAAATATTCAATTCTTATAAGGAAAGAAATGATTTTTGTTCTTTGATTCTTTGCTTCCTTCTTCAAACGACTAGCCTTTTTACAATTATGAAAAATATTTTTCTTGAATGAATTAAAATTTTATATTTGATTTATCTTCAATTAGTTCATTCTTCCTCAAATTTCTATATTTTTTCAAACTCTATAAATCGTTGTTAGACCTCAATTCCAATGGTGTGACAATCTTAAAATATGGGTAGGTATAATACCACCGAACACATATAGAACTCAATATAAGTAATTGAATACCTAGATAAATATCATTAATAATTTCCATATATACCATACAATCAATCCATTGCATAAACCATCATATCTTTACCATCATATCAATATCAATCCATTTGCTCACTATTGATCAAAAGTATGCTCTACTCCGTCATCCATAATGAACAAGGGAAACCAATAACGATAATCAATAATAATGAGTAATAAGGTTTATTACTATAATCGGTCTAAGAATTGATGACCAAATCATTATCCATAAATCAATAAGGTTTAATAATGAGAAGAGTTTTAATAATTAATTTCAATGACAAAAATTTCAGTTAACCATAAAAATAATATTATCAATTAGAAATAATTATGAACATGTAACTTTGTACTTCATTGCTTATAACCAGACTTTCGTAGGTTCTAGAGTAGGTATCAAGGCATCTATGGATAAATCAGATTTCTTTGGACCTTTAGAATACTCTTGGACCTAATCAGACTCACACCAGACCAGATGGAACCCACTGTAGCTTCAAAAATGCAAAAATGACTTGAAACAGGTAAGGAGCTGGAGGATCCACCTACTAGGCATGATGGATCCGCCAGCAAGATTTGCCAGTATGCTTGGGAGGATATGCCCAAGCTTACTGGCAGATCCAGCAAGCCTAGCTAGCAGCTGGTATGCCCAAGCTACCAGGAGCCACCCCCTTTGGCCTAGGATCTGGCAATCCTCTTTAGTGAATCCGCCAAAGAGACCTAGTGGATCTAGGTCTTCACTGCGGTGGCACCTCACCCATTTTTGCTAAAATAATATTTTTACCCTTCCTACCTCTATAAATACCTCCTTCACTCATTCTCACCAACACTTACACACTTCACCTCTCATCTCTCTTTGAGACTAACTCTCTTCCTTCCATTTGGAATTAATTTGGACACTATATCTATTAATTTTCTTCTTTAATTCTCCATTAATTAAAGAAGACCTAAGAAATTAATTAGTTAAAACTAATTAGGTTAAATTAAGTTAATCAAAATTAATCAATTCTCTTTGAGCTTCCCAATTAAAAAGTTTAATTCTCTTTGAATTCAAACTGATTTTCTTAATTCTCATTGAATTAAGGAACATAAGATAAAATAAAAATAAAAATAAAATTGGCCTTTAAAGCCTCAAATTAATTCTCTTTGAATTAATTTGATTTCTTAAAATGGAAACTGATTCCAAAGTGGAATTTCGATCAGGTAAAACCCTTTGACTGCCTCTATCAAAGGTATAAATCCCTTAATCCAAATTCATCCAATTTAGGGCATCCTAAATTGTTCATCCACACCCCCCCAAACTTCATCCTGAAATATGCCTAAAGTTTAAAACTCTTATCAAACCAAAACTCCTTCGTAATAAGGGAAAACTAAACTTTGATTCTCATTCAAATGGATATGTATGTATGCTTTTAATTAAACATCAAGTCCAAAAACCCAAAAAATTATTTTTTTGGGTTTTTGGACTTGATGTTTAATTAATTTTTTCCCTTTTGAATCACTTTTATATTTTTGTTTTAATATAATGTTGGGGAATGTGTGATCAAGCTAGAACCCATAAGGGCTATAATTGGTATTCCCTATTTTAATATTCAAATATAAATTATTGCTTTATTTTGTTGCTTTGGATGAATGGTTTAATTGCTTTATATATTATTTTGCATCCGATAAATGTCATTCACGAAAATAATATTTCCAAGTCATAATTAAATTGAAAACCAAATCAATGTTATAAATCTGGTTCGAAGGTCTAGTGTTCTTTTTATTGGGTTATAATTGGAGTCAAAATTGGACTTTTACCTTATATTTTTTCAATAAAAATAAATTAAGATGACAACTCCCCATAAAGTCCCAAAAATTAAAATCATTTTCAAAACACGATAACCGGGCGGGGTTATAGACAAAACCATTTTCAAAACACGATAACAGGGTGGGTTATATGTTCTAAATCCGTGAGACTTAACCCAAATGAGTATTCCAATCCCCTAATGGAAGGACGAGGTGCTCGGACCAGACCTCACAATAATACAATTTAGAAAGATATTTATATCAGAGGAGAAAGCAAATCACATCATGATGGCTTACCAAACACCAAATACATTTAATAACTCACCTCACTTGCAATACTTGTTCAATATAGCTCAAAACACCTTTATCTAGAAATAAATATTCTTAAAGTCCTTGGCTTATGCATCTTGCATACACATAATATCAAGTATATCTCAAATTTGGGGTTTTCTTACCTAAAAAAGTTCATGTATAATTCTTATTAGTTTAGACTTTCTAGAGCCCAAATAGAAGGCTACGAGTCCAATTCCACCACTAAAAGAAGAATAATGTAAGGAATAAAGAAATAGTTATTATTCACTTAATAATCATTAACCTTCAAAACTAATCATTAATATTAGCCACTAATCATCATTAGTGCTTACCTAAAACTCATAAATAACCTTCATTACTATTACTATACTCAAATCAAACTTAAAAAGAAAAGTATAGAAAATTATGTTTTTCTCTTACAAATTGTGATTTCTTGAGAATGAGAACTCTAGGAGAAACTTGAGGTTTTCTTTTATGATTTTCCTTCAAGGTTTTAGCAAATCTTTGGTCGTTTGAGTATTGAAAGAGAGGTTTACATTTTAGGGTTTTGAACTTAAGAAAAGGAGAAGTAAAAGAAATATTGTCTAAGTGTCATCTGAAATAAAAAATCAGTTGTCCTTTTATAGGTCAAGACAAGTAACAAACATTGACTTATGGATAACTCTTGTTACTTTTACCTTTGACTTAGAACACGTGAAAGGCATTCATGGGCATTCCAAATGGATAACACTCATTACTTAATTTTCAACAATTGGCCAATTTGGCAAAAAGCAAAGTAATGTTCGTTATCAAAATGTAACACTCATTATAGCTTAAATTTCAATTTGGGAATTTTGGACAGAAAAAAGTAACACTCATTACTTAAGATTCACACTCGTTAGAGGCAAGATTTCAATTTAAGAAATTTGGATAGAGAACTAATTCATGGATGTTACATAAGGTTTACACTATAATATCCCAGCATGTTTAAAGGTGGTAATAGGAAAAAATAGTCCCACATAGATAATGGATAAGGAAGTGGAAGTGGTTTATATAATCCAATTAGTTACTATCTAAATAACCTAAGTTAATCATTTTAGGTTGGGGTTGAGCCATAAAATAGTAGGTTATTTGGAGTCAATTTTTGGTCGGACCGTTACAATTTAGTATCAGAGCCACCTTGGGGTCGAATTATGTAAAGTTGGTAAACCTACATGGAAAGGGCTATCCGTGGAGCAGACCATGAAATGGAGCCACCCAAGGTACTAGCAAACTATAATATCCAAGGTCAATTAGGATTAGACTAGTGGCCTGAGTCTAGTTATAAATATAAGTCAACTAGCAAAACTGCGATGAGAATATCGCACCCCAATAGAGGGGAGAGTGTAACATTCTAACATATTTAAAAGGCGGTAGTGGGAAAATAATAATCCCACATCAATAGTATATAAGGAAGTGAAAGTAATTTATATAGTCCAACTAGTTACTATCTAAACAACCTGAGTTTTAACTATTTTAGGCAAGGGTTGAGCTATACAATAACAAGTTATTTGGAGCCAATTTCAGGTCAGGTCGTTACACATGCCTATTACCACCATCCAAGTTGCCTCCTAAAAGTTTAACCATTTAAATTTAATTATATAGCTTCAAATACCATTATAACATAGTAAATAATCAGTCCTAACAATCTATAAGATTTATACACTATCTAAACTTAGCAACATTAAACTATAATGCATAAACAATCAATATTAAGAATTCAATCCATGAAACATCAATGTTATACACATCAAACATATCTATGAATATAAAAAGCAAGTTGGGGTACTAAATTCTCCCCTTCTTAGAGAAAATTCATCCTCGAATTTAGAAGTATACTTATGATAGAAGAAAATGTGGATACTTGGCTTGCATATTGTGTTTGCTCTTCGTAGTACACTATTCCATCACTTAGTTTTGCCATAAAACATTTACCATAAGATTGTCCTTATTATGAAGTCTTTTAACCATCTTATCCACAATCACTATGAGGACTTCTTCATATGAAAAATCTTGTTTAAGGTCCAATGGTTGAGCTTACAACACATGGGAAGGATTTAGAACATACTTTTAGAGTATTAATATGTGAAACACCCAATGCACATTTTTCAAGTTGGGGGGGAGAGCCAACATATAATAATCCTCTCCAAGTCTATCCAATATCTCAGATGGACCAATATAGTAATATACCTTAGAGACAATTTGCCCTTTCTTGCCAAATCTCATAACATCTTTCATTGGTGAGCTCTTCAAGAATATATGGTCTCTAGTGGAAAATTGAAGGTCTCTCCTTCTAGGATCGACATAGCTCTTTTGGTTATTAAAGGTCATCTTCAATCATTCCTTAATTAGAGGTCCTTTCTCTGTCATGTATTGGATCAAATCGAGTCCCTCATTGAACTTTTTGCCAACTTCATCCTAATAAATGGGAGACCTATATTTCGTTTCCATACAAAGCTTTAAAAGGTGCCATCTTGATCATAATGATAGATATTGTTATAGGCAAACTCAATCAATGGTAAATGTTTTTCCCAATTTCCTCTAAAGTTTAGAATGCACATCCTTAACATGACTTCTAGAGTTTGGATGGTCCTATCATATTGGCTATTCGTTTGAGGTTGGAAAGTCAAACTAATATCTAATTGAGTGACCAAAGACTCTTGAAACTTCTGCAAAAATATCGATGTAAACTGTGTATCTCTATCTGATATGATCGATATTGGAATACCATAAAGTCTTACGATCTCATCAATATACATTTGAGCATATTGTGAAGCCAAATGTATGGTCTTAATTGGCAGAAAATGAGATGACTTAGTCATTTTGTCTATAATCACCCAAAATAGAGTCATGCCCACTAAAAGTCATTGGCAAGCCTAAAAAAAATCCATTCACTCACTCCAATTTTCATTATGCTATTGGCAATTGTTGAAGCAATCCAAAAGGCTTTTAGTCGTCAAACTTTACTTGTTGGCAAATCAAGCATCTAGCCACAAATTCTATAATGTCCTTCTTTATCCCATTCCACTAATATGAACCTTATCATGGTACATCTTGGTTACACTTGAATGTAGATTGTAGGTTGTATGATAAGCTTCCCTCATGATTTGTTCCCTCAAGCCACCCACTACAAAAACACACAATCTAGTGTCATACCTCAACACACCATCTACAACAGCAAACCTAGGAACTTTCTCAGCTTCCATATCATTCTTCAGTTTAATCAACTAAGGATCCTTGTCTTGGGCTTCTTTGATTTGATTAATTAGGAGTGGCATGACCTGAAAATTCCCAAAAGCATTCCAAATTCTAACGATTCAAATGGTATAGGATCTCATAATCATAATCCTTATGTAATTTCATCCCTCTTTTTTGCCTAGGGTTCGAATCTTTCTGCTAGAAGATGTACTTTAGGTTTTTATGATAAGTATAAATCTTGCATTTCTCCCCATATATATAGTGTCTCTAAATCTAAAATGCAAACACTACTATAACTATCTATAAATGTCACGACCCAACTTGGGAGCTGCGATGGTCCTAGGGTACAGGTGTTGCCTAAGCTACCAGTACCACGAAGAACCTATACTATATGGCATGCAATTCAATAACAAGCTCAATATAGCTTCACAATTCTATGAAAATTTTGGCAGCATCTCCTTTATATAAGGATTATGCCCAGCTAAAGAATATACAAATAACACTTCCAATATTTACCAACATAAACACTCAAGTCAATGATCCCTCTGGATCTCCAATAGCAACTCAATATATACATAGTTGTATATCAAATCATTTCCATTCATAGCATAACATATATATCTCCATAGTATAACTTATAGATATAAAGATGCAAACATACATATATACATGCCACTCTTTAATTTACAGTACCATGAAACCTCTATACTGTATAAATATTTACATATATTTTTTGAGCTTGATTATTACATGATCAGGTAATACAATTCCAAGGCAGGAGTAGAAGATGCCAATGGAATACTTGCCTCACTGCAGACCTGAAAATTATAAACCACTAAGGGGTGAGTATAAAAATACTCAGTGAATCCATATGTATAAAAATGCAGTAAATGTTTATAATACCATAGTTGCTCATGTATGGCCTGTAGAATCAAACATGATAACAAATAAATGGTAAAACAAGTATCTGTATAAATATCTGTATAGGTATTCATATAAGTATCCATATTAATATCTATATTAATATTCATAAAGGAATCCATGTAAATATCCAGATACATATCCATATAAGAATCTAGATATATATATATTCAAATAATATTCATATAATTATTCATATATGATAACAAGTGAAGAAATATCAAGTACCCAATGAACGAGTCAACATACATAAGATATAACAGGATTGGGTTCAATGATATGTGCAATCACATTACTGTAATTAAGTACTCAAGCACTATCATAAAGTGCACTAGGGAATATAACATCCCTCCCTAGTAGAGGTCCCACGAACACATTGACCACGTAAGGGAGATTTTCCCTATGACTAGAGAATATAAAATCCCTCTCTAGCAAGGGTCCATAAACACCAGTTGTAATATTTGTCATTTTTTTGTTATTTTATTAATTGTATGTTGTTGAATTGAGTGAGGATATAAAAATATTTTGAGGAATTCAGAAATTCTGTATGCAGGGAGGATTTTGTGAGGCTGATTGTATGATTTTAAAGGAATAATTTGGTAAAGTGTAAAACATAAAAGTTGTAGATTTATATCTCATATTTAAATCTATAAAATGGTTCTATAAAATTTTATGTGTGTGAAGAGTTATGCCTCCTTGAGCAGGACCTGTCTGGTTCATTATTCTCTGTAGGAAATCTGTGAATGTTTAATTTTCTAGGAATGATTGAGGCTGAAAGAGCTAAAAGTATAAACATGAGAAATGTTCCTTTATGTGTTATATTATTGGCTGTAAAATTTCAGGGGAATTGGATAAGTATAGCTCAGTTGAGAGTAGAAATTATCAGACCTGTTCAGATGATGTTGGGGCAGTAAAGTCAGGGTGAGCTTTAGAAATTCATCATAGTTTGTGTTGATATTATTTTCATTTAAATTTTGGATATGTTAGACCTATGAGTGTCTATTTTAAGTAAGAAAAAGAATCAGGGAGTTTAGATATTTGTAGCTCATTTGCGAGTTGATTTAATATGAGTTGTCGAGGAAGGGTTCCAGCTCGGCAGAATCTGGCAATGTGAAGTGGCATTGTGAGTCGGCAAATGCGAGGTGGCATTTATGAGCCAGCAAATGCGAGGAAGCAGTTCGTGAAATGGAGTTTGACGAAGAGGCATTGCCGAGGTGGCATATACGAAGTGGAGTTAGACGAAGCGAGTTTGGCGAAGAGGCATTGCTGAGGTGGCATATGCGAAGTGGAGTTAGGCGAGGCGAGTTTGGCAAAGAGGCATTGCCGAGGTGGCATATGCGAAGTGGAGTTAGGCGAGGCGAGTTTGGCGAAAAGGCATTGCTGAGGTGGCATATGCGAAGTGGAGTTAGACGAGGAGAGTTTGGCGAGATGGCATATACGAGGCGGCATATGCGAAATGGACATGCGAAATGGGATTGGCGATGTGGCATTTGCAAGCTGGCTTATGCGAGGTGGCATTACCGAGGCGGATTGGCGAGGCGAGCTGGCAAAGTGGAAATTGTGAGGCAGTAGCCTATTTAACCAGATGCCCAGTAGCTATTTTCTTGATGATTTTTCTACTTCTTCTCTTTGTTTTTCTTCAATTCTTCTCAGATTTGTCCCATTTATTTTCTAATGCATTAATACTCAAAATTAATGCATTAAATCACTAAATTATCACATTCTAAGGCATTAATCTTCATTTTCAAAGCAGATTTTCAAGGAAATAAGTTTTTGGAAAAATAAAGTAATTTTTCTTCAAATATCATTCTCTCTTTAGATTAATAAATTATGGTAGTTAGGATAGTTTATTATGAGTATATAGGACTTATTGCAAGAATTTAAGGCTATTAATTGTAATTAATATTGGAGAAATCAGAATTTATGGATTATCATGAATTGTGACGTGATAATTTCAGATTTTCTTTAAAGAGATAAATTAATTGATGTTGGGAATCAAAAACAGAAACTATAAGATGGTTAATATTACAAGGAACTTTATTACGTATTATTAATTGAGAAAACCCTAATTGTGAGAATTTGGAGAATTTTCATAGGAGAAGAGGATTCAAGAAATTAAAGGAGAATTATTGATTTTTACAAGTAATTGAGGATAAATTGCTTTGAGGTAAGTATGAACATTGCATTTGCTTATTGCTTCTTTGAAACGATATGTCCAAGCATTCTTAATGTTCACCCATATGATTCTCATGTTATTTGACATTGTATTATTGAACTATTAAATGAAAGTTCCAAGATATTCTAAAACCAAAATTTACCATTTGTTTCATGTGATTACCATGTATATATATATATAATGTAAATGACTTGGTCAATCTTTTTTGGATCAAGTTCATATGAATCCTATTTGTTAACTTGACTGAATTTATGATATATATATATTGATGGTCTTGTGACCAATATGTTTCTTATGAGATTGCAACCGTATGACCTTATGAATAGAATGCTCTTCCCAATGAGAGTAAATTCATTGGTCCATTGTACATTTTGGCAACCTAACTAATAGGGTTTTTATCAGTGTTCCACTTAGAGGGGACCATGAGCTCTAGACGTATGCCTGACCAAGCATGCGTTTGCGATAAGGTAGCAAGGACTACCGATGCGCTCTGTTGTGATAGGTAGTAAGGCTACTGATGCACTCTGTAGTTCTATCATGTGAATTGACAGTGCTATTCGATTATGAGTACTCCTATTCTTGTAAGCCTAACCATATGATAATTTCTTACCCATGTTCTTTGAATTGACCTTTCTTTTATATATATATATTTCTCTTATATTGCATGTTCATATCTTGTTGAGTTGAAGGCTCACTCCTCTTCTGTGGATTTCAGGTGATAGTGTAGCTCGTGAGGGAGCTAATATAGAAGATCGAGCTTCTTGATTCATTCCTCCAAGAAGCCTCCATTGTAATTATTTTGATATATATATATTCATTAAATTGTATTATGGTACAGTATGTATTGGGAGTATACTCTAGAACTCCGTAGTTAGTTATTGAGGATGACATTATTTTGATGTATGATCTGTTACATTTTGGATTGCCCTTGTTCCTTAGTGATGTGGGATGCATCTTTTGATAAGTAAGGAACAAGAGGAAATTATTAAATGATAAATATAAATATATGAATTATGATTACATGAATCATAGAAATGAATATTGAATGATATTTATATTAGTATGAATGTATGTTATAAATGAGATCCAGGATCGGGTTTATGATGGCCTTAAGCCTACCCTTGCCCTAGGATCGTTGCACCACTGGAATTGGGGTGTGACACCAGTATGCACACAGTCGATGGAATTTACTCGCTACACCATCGAGGTAGCTTTGTTATAATACCATATGGGTGTGTCTCTATATAACAATAAATATAGTATATTTATACCTTATATAGCTGTAGAACAATCATATATACATATATAAAGAATAATAGAACAAAATTGAAATATGTCAAAAAAATATCCGATGGGGCCCAGTTGCGCTGCCGCAGCTAACACTCACCGTTACTGGTCCGTTTTGAAATTTATAAGTAGTTTCTGGTTAACTATGTTATCAAAGGATTTAGGTGGACCATGGGGTACAATTTTAAAGCTTAGGTCAAGACTAGATAATTGGGCCAAGTGGTAGCCCAATTGGCTTTCTGGATTTTATTTTATAGACAGACAAAGTTTAGGTCATTTTAGGTCGTTTCGGCGGGTTTATTTACGGGTCAATTTACACTATAGATACTGTATGATAACAAATATTGGTTTATCAGTCCAAATGTCTTTTTATATGATATATGATGCAAATCATGCATGATTATACATAAGGACTCACCTCTATCACAATCAGATCACTTATTCCCCAATCCAGTGTTCCCGAGCCTTAGTCAGCCCGCCGCTCGACACTCCGAGCTGGAGTATTCGACGGTTCACCTAATTTCACATATAACACTCCGGTAAGATGTAAAATCATTACAAAACATGTTATTTACATAAAAACACATCAAGCATACACTGTATGCACTATAAACCTCACATTGCACAAATCCCATTATTTTCATTCCTTTATGCTATAAACACATTCTATCGTCACATATAGCATACATTACACATATTCATCACTTATATACCATATTAAGTACTCCTATATACTTAATTCCACAAACAGTATCAAATATATATTATATTCAAGTTTACCTTCAAAGTACTTATATCAATCATCTTTACATATCTAAACCTATACATTTCCATCATTTTCAACACTTAACCATAATCAAACACTTCCTTCTTAAACACATTAACTTAACACCTTAAACTAACAAACTCAATATAGTTCCACCAATATGGAATTCATTCCATTCATCCATTTTTCAATGTCATTCAATTATACAACATTAATACACATCAAATACATATCATTCAATCATTTAAACCTATTAAACATCAAAGCACTAAGCCATTATTCATGCTTATATGATTCGGCCAAAACAAGATTTCTTCCAAATGAATTCCTTTCCATCATTTAACCATCAATTCATGTTAAACACATCAATTACACATCATTCAAGCCTTTTAAACCTATTAAACACCAAAATCAAACACCTTTGTTCTTCATCTTCATTTCGGCCACTTTGGAAATCCATTCAAATGAATTTGTTTCAATCATTTAACCACTAATTCATGCTATACACATCAAATAAACATCATTTAAATCAAACAATCCATCAAAACAA
Source organism: Aleurites moluccanus (assembly GCA_948193065.1). Classification (NCBI taxonomy): domain Eukaryota; kingdom Viridiplantae; phylum Streptophyta; class Magnoliopsida; order Malpighiales; family Euphorbiaceae; genus Aleurites; species Aleurites moluccanus. The sequence goes on along the minus strand of CANXYC010149058.1, from coordinate 9,927 downwards.
CACTTTGATTCAAAGTTCTTCCTATTAGGGTTTTCATCCAACTTTTTGAATTTCATCCATTCAAAATATGTTTTGATCACTAATAAACATCAAATAACATCCTAAGAACGTATTTGAATCAAAAGAATTTCAAAATTAATAACTTACCAAAAGTTCTTCAAAATCTTCAAAGGATTAATTTGTCACTTTTTCTAGTTTTTCCTTTGAATATATGGTTATAATTGTGTTTAGGATGATGGAATTAACTAGTTTCCATCAAAAAATGAAAGAAAACAACAAGTTTAAGCTTTGATCAATGGTGGCCGAAATGGTGAATGGAGGAGAGAGAAAGTTTGGTTGGTGATTTGATGAAGATGATGAAGAAAAATGAAGGGGTGGGAAAAATTAAGCTTAAATATCAAAGGCATAATCCTTTACTTTGAGTTTATGATTGAAATGGTGAAACCTAGCTATCCAACCATCCATTTCTTCATCTTTTCATCCAATGGTTAGATTTAAATAAGCCTAAAATGTTACCATAGACTTGCATACACTATATAACTCCATATTTTAAAGAAAAAGTCCAAACTACCCTTAGTTCAAATGAAGCTCCTCAATCGAGCAGCTTGCTGGGAATTATTTTCTACTGGGTTTAATTTTCCAACAATAATTCAAATAAACTTAATAATATCATTTTCACGTCTTTAAATTCTTTTCTACCTTTAAATATAGTGTTAATTCCATAAAAACTTGAAGGGGGTGTGAGATGACCATTTTGCCCCCAGTTCACCAAAAACTCAAAATTACCAGATTTTATCCTAACAGCCTTTAAATCACTTTAACTCATATAATACATCATAAAACATGCACATATTTTCAATTCATGCATAAGCATACAATATCATACAACTTTCAATTCAAGAAAAAAAATTTCCCTTAGGTTACCCTTTATGATTTTGGTTCTAGATTATAGGTGAGGTGTTACAATAAATCATTTGTTGGGTAATTTAACTCATGCCTCCTTAATTGTTTAGAAGTATAATCTATTACCTTACCATTTTGCATTAAAACACATCTAAGCCTACTCTCGATTTATCACAATACACTATACCATCATTCACAAGATGGCAAGGCCAAAATGGTTGTCATGGTGAAAGTATTGATCTTATATAAACTCTCTTCACACTTATCCGACCCCTGATACTATACTTGCTTTTGAGTGAGCTTGGTTAATGAAGTTGTTGGCTTAGAGAAATCCTTGACAAATATCAGATAGTAGTTTACTAAACCTAAGAAGCTTCTAACTTCCAACACATTGGTAGGTTTTGGATAATTTAGGATCACTTATACCTTTTTCGAGTCCACTTTAGACCCATCCTTGCTAATCACATGCTCCAAAAAGTACATATCATAAAACTAAAATTTACACTTAGAGAGCTTAGCTTACAGTTGATGCTCTATCAAGGTTTACAAAACCATATGTAGGTGTTCTTCATGCTCTTCCTCGCTCTTTGAATACACTAAAATGATATCGTTGAACATAAACCTAAACTTATCCAAAATGGTTTGAAGACTCTATTAATCAAACCTATTAAAGTAGTTAGTGCATTCATTAGCCCAAAATGCAGCACCAAAAACTCATAATGGTCATACTTCATTCTAAATGCTATCTTTGGTATATCCTCCATTCGAATCTTTAACTAGTGGTAGACCGATCTCAAATCAATCTTAGAGAAATGGCTCGCCCCTTGCAATTTATAAAACAAATCATTGATTTGGGGAAGCAAATACTTGTTCCAGATGGTGACGTTATTGAGTTGCCAATAATCAATACATAACCCCATCGAACCATCCTTCTTTTTCATAAACAAAAATGGTGCTGCCTAAGGTGAGCTACTTGGTTTGATAAACCTTTTATATAGTAAATCTTGCAATAGTAATTTTAGTTTTTTTCCAATTCAACAAGGGCCATATGATAAGGAGGTATGGAGATCAAATTAGTACCTGGAAACACCTCAATATTAAACGATCTCCTTTCCCGACTGCAAACTCAGTAATTATTTAGAAAAGACAATTCATTAACGATAGGAATATGCTCCAATTATTCCACTACACACTCTGTATCCCAAACATACACTAAATATCTATAGCAACCCTTCATTAGCAATATTCTCATCCTAATGGCAGAAATCATATTATAGGGGGCTTCACTCATTTCCATTTGAAACTTAAATTCTTCACCTATAGGTGGCTTAAATATGATTTTCTTCCTATTGCAATTGATAATGGAAAAAAAATACTTGGACAACAAATTCATGCCTAAGGTCACATCAAACTCTGAAAATTGATAATTCAATCAAGTTTACCTTTAGTTCTTACCACTCATATTTACTAGGCACGAAGGATAAACATTTTACACTACGATTTTCTTTTCCAAAGGAGAAGACACAATCAATGCACCTTCCAATAACTGACATGCCATAGAAAATTTACAAAACATGAAGAGACAAAAAAAATATGTGGAACCAAAATCAAATAATACTCGTGCATATAGAGTTTGGATAAAAACAACACTTATAACTACTATATTAGAAGTTTATGACTCCTACTGCCCTAAAGTTTGGCCTACTATTTGCCTTGATCCTCTGCTTGCTATGTCATTTCCTTTTCCCATACCACCTCTACCCATGTGCATACTACTATTTCCAGCTCTATCTATTTGAACCATAGACTAGGAAGCTTAAGGTATGCTAATTAGTATTTCTTATGGGAAATTCTTCGTAAAACATGCACATATCTCCATATAGCATTGACACCCATGACTTTTTCCACAAGTAGGGCATTGAGTGTTTGAAGCACTTAAAGGTGAATAACTGGTGCTGCCATATCTCATTTAAGTAATGGATCTAGAGGGGTTTTGTCTAGGTTGAGAACTCCTTAAATAACCCTTAGAACTGACCTATGAAGCTGACTAAAGAGAAACTTCCATGCTCTTCACCCTACTCTCATATTGGCTCTGTTTAGAGGAACTTCCAACCTTAGCCTTTTTCTTTTGCTTCCTCGCCTATCTCACTTCTCCTTATTTTCTATCACCCTTACCTTGTCCACAATCTTGGAGAAGGAACGAAACTCATGAGCGGCCAAAACTCAGAACAATGGAGCTATCAACTCCTTTATAAACCTCTGAATCCTTGTTACTTCATTAGGTACCAAGGCTGGAGCAAACATGATCAACTAATTATATCTCTTAGCATACCAGATACTGACTTGTCAAAGGTCTATGCAAGCCTCTAAAACTTAAGGGCCTTTACTTCCTTAACACTTTCAAGTAGAAACTCATTAATCACTAATTCCGTAAAGTGTTCCTAAGTGATGTCACCACTTTCTCTAAACAACTTGATGACACTTCTCTTATACCAATCCCTCGCATCCCTTCTCATCAAATGATTAATAAAGTCCACTATCCTTATCCTCAACTTCTTCCAAAAATTCCATAGGGCCATATTACCATTATATTTTAATGGCTTGAGCTTCAAGAATTTCTTAAAAAAAACCTCCTTAACTTGTGGAACTATTGCAATACCCTAGAATGTTTAATGGATCAAGGTGGATTAAATTAACGAAAATTCAATTAAGTTAAAGAGAATGATAGGTTAAATTTGGAGATAGAAAATGAGGTTTAAGGAAAACCATAAATTGCCAATTCTAAGAGTTTCATTGAATTGGATTCAAACCATAAATTACCAATTCTTGGAGTTTCATCGAATCGGGTTCGGAATAAAAATTCCTTAGCCATTGAGGTTGATTAATTAAATTGAATTGAGGTGTAATAGGAAACAAAAGACTTCATTGAACTTAAATGAAAAGAATTTAAGGACCCAATTGTAAAGAATTAAAAAGTTTAATGGTTACAAATATAAATTAGGAAAATTATGGGCTAAATCTAAATTTCCCAAAGTTGTGGGACCCACCTAATTTTCAATTCTTTTAAATAAAAAATTTTCTAGAAAACTCTAGTTAGGCTTGTGGCCACTACATATAGAAGTCCATTAATTTTAAATTTCATTTTTATTTATTAGTTAATTTTCTTTAATTATAAATGGAACACTTGTTGCATCTTTAGATTTCTTTTTATTTTTCTTTCTTTCTTCCATTTCCTATTGGACATACACACACACACACACGCGCGCGCGCGCACACACACACACACACACACACACACACACACACACACACACATATATATATATATATATATATATATATATATATATATATATAGGAAGTATTGGAGTATAAAAAAGAAGGTTGAATCTATTTTTAAATGGTGGATTTTGAAGGGAAGTTTAACGATAGATGTTGAGGTAATTTCTATAACTTAGTTCTTAATTCATTTATTTGATTTATATAGATATTATAGTTATAGAAATAAAGAAATTGAGTTGTTTTTGTGATAGTATAAATAATATTATAATGATTGAAGATTAGGGTTTTGATTATGTAAATCCTAGGTTTTGAATTCGGAAAAGGAATTGATTGAAGTTGAATTTATTGTATGGAAGAGTATGCTAAAAGAATTTTAAGTAATTTGAAATCTGTGTATGAATAGAAAGTTGCATCTTAAATTTTGTAGCCTTAATGAAAGTTTTTGTAGAAGTGTAAAACATGAAAATTATAGATTTAGGTCTTAAATATATGTCTCTAAAACATTTTTACAAAATTTGAAGTCTGTAAAGAGATATTAATCCTTAAGTGAAACTGGTGCGAATTAATAGCTCTGCAGAAAATGATATTGTATTTGATTAATTTGAGGACCTTATAGTCTGCATCAGAAGATATATAAATATAAAAAAAGTTCATTTATATGTGACCTATATTTTTTTGAAACAGATTTACAATTGGTTATACAATTTTTGAGATATAGCCTTTAGAGCAGATCTGCCCAAACGATAGATTATAGAGTTATAGGGCTAACTTTAAAATTTGTGTAGTACTCAGATTGGTTTGAATTTTGGATATATTAGAGTCTCATATGTCTTGTTTAATTAGGAAAAAGAATAAAAGTGATTTGACAAATGTATCTTGAGATATAGATAAGTGAATCAAGGCTACCAGTAGTGAATACTAAAGAAAATTCTTAGAAGTAAACATTAGAATTTAGGAATTATAGAAAATGATGTCAATTAAGGTTTAGTTAATGAAATTTTAAGTTATTTGGAATCTAAATTGAATTCAATTGAATGTGTAGCATTAAAGGAACAAGGATGATTGAGTCGGAGTCTATACATGTCAGTTCATGGATTAAGGAGTTAGAGATATGAATTGTGAAATCTAAAGGCTAAGGTGAGTAATATATATATATATTGCTTTACTTGTATTTGAATTCAAATGTATTTGTGAAACCACCTTGCATTGAATAAATTGTTAAATTATAATGAATACCTACTGATACTTTGAAACTGTGAACAATAGAACTAAACTCTACTGATCCTTTAATCAATTATATAATTAATAATACTAGATCCTAGCTAGGAGGTGGTTATGATCCTAACATTCTTTTCACTGGACCCTACCTGGGAGGGGGTTATGATCCTAGCTATGCGGACTGATTAATCGTATGAAGTATGCTACCGGACTGTATCCTCTGCTTACTATTTCACTGGCTTTTGAATTTCTGTCATTGTAATATTAATTGTTTAATTCACTGATAACCTTTTTGATTGCTTATCCAATTGATTGATATTACTATTTTTACCACTGAATTTCCTACTGAATGAAGTGTTTATTAATTACATATTCACCTGCATTTTCAATAGCTTATTATATTCTATTGTTATTCTATTTTATTCTTGATTTGTATAAACTTGTACCTTCCTTGTGAGCTAGCCTCACAAGTAGGTTAATATATGTATTACTCACTGGGATTTTTATCCCACCTATTTGTGGTTTAACAATTTTCAGGAGCTTGGTAGATATTGATGGATCCAACTACTTTATTTTCTCTAGCTTGGAACCTTTGTTATCTATGTAATTATCTACCATTTTGGTATTTGATAGCTTCTCTAGTTTGCTCCATGGTTAGAGGTTTAACAAGAGATTATCGGTACTTATTGTAAAAATGTGTCTAACTACTTATGTAAGAATTTGTAAAGTTTTATATGAATAAATGATATGATTATAAAAGTGTTGAACTAAATATTGATTGTCATTGAAGTGAGGAAATAAGGATGGAATTGAAGTGTTTTCTACAGGTTGAAATCTTGGGGTTTTTTTTTTTATATTTATGCTACTATTCATTTTTTTAGGGATTGTATTGAATTTTCTAGGGAAACTCTATCATAATTGATTTTAATATTTGTAATTAGGAGTTCTACGGATTTAGGTAGCCTTAAGCTAGCCTATTCCCTAGGACCGTCATATCTCTTGAAGAGGGGATGTGACAACTATTAGTGGTTATGGAGAAGCCATTAAAGGTAGATGGACCTGTTGTTGCCTGTGTTGCAAAATAAAGTCACCAATATATCAAAATTTTGTTGGAGTTTATCCAACTTTAGGATATGGAGGCTATGTCAGCAAGAGGAGCAAGGGGAGGAACCAAATTGTCCCCCTCTCTATCCACCAATCCCTTGTCGAAAGGTATAATAAAAGTGACGACCCTTTTTGGGCGACCTCACTTGCTTCTTGGAGGCATCCTTCTACAAACTAACACGAGGAAACAACAAGATCTTACACTTATAATGTAACAATAAATATAGATCTATACTAAAGGAGAATACAACAATGATAAGATGATCATATAGTTTACTCCGTTATGCACATACTTAAGTTATATATTGTATGATACTTTTTATAATCTTAAACCTAGGCTCTGATGTCATGTTTTTCACATCCTAACTCTAATAGTGTGATGGTCATAGGGCATAGACTAGTATAAGATCATCAAACACCAGTAGAACCCAATACAATCTATGAAATACCTAAATAAATATCATTAACAATCTCTATATATACCATTCAATCAATCTATCACATAAACCATCACATCTCTTCCATCATATCAATATAAATCCACTTGATCATTGTGGATCAAGGCATCCTCTAAGTTGTCATCCATATTGAATAAGGGAAAATTAATCATGTGCAAATGGTTACAAAAATATATCATACTAGTCCATATTTATGCACCATTTGATACTACTGAGTGACTAGAGAATGATTATCCAAAATAATAATTACAATAAAAAAGATTATTCCAAAACTATACATAATTAAACTTATTGTGAAGAAAATGATCAAGAAGCTCAATCTTCACCTTTAAGCCCCCTCAACTCTAGAACCTAAATAACATATGTGAAGAGGGGTGAGCCTTTAACTTAATGAATTATGAAATGCATTTACCTGGGGTTTTCCTTATTTATATATATATATAATAATATAACAATATAATAATTTTGTGTAATACCCAGTACTTGGAACGTTAGAGTAGATATGTATTCGTTCATATTTGTTTGATGAATGTTAGCATGTATATGTTTATATGTGAATGGTAGATAACCTAGAATGTTATGTTGAGTAGAGATTACTCCTAGACTGATTATATGTTGAGACATGATGAGTTATGACTGATTTTGAGGTGTTAAACATGTGTATGTATAAGTTGATTGAGTTTGGATAAGTTAGAATGGAGAAATATGAGAGATTCTCATCAGCAAACCTTTCACGGGCATGAAGTGTTTTCACGAGCGTGAAACATAATTCACGGCCGTGAGAAAAGCTTATGTGTAAAATTGACCAACTCTTCAATTTTTTCTTCACGAGCGTGAAACGTCCCTTCACGGCCATGAAGAAGTGCTTTGAACACAATGTGAGCAGTGGCCTTCACGGTCGTGAAACCTATTCACCGGTATGAACACCCGCCTATAAATATCTAACCATTCTTCTTCATTTTCAGACTTCAATTATTTTGTTCCCTTCTCTTTCTTTCTCCATAAATACACTTCACCCACTCATAAATTCATTAAATTCTCTTTTTAAACACTTATTTCATCTCTATTAACATAAAAAATAAGGATTAAAGTACAAAGAAACATTAACATTTCAACTTCTCAAGGATTCTCTAATTCAAGGTATTTGTTCCAAACTCAATCTTAAGTCAAGGTAAGTTAATACATAGTTAGAATAGATGAATATAAGTTAAGTATAGATGTTTAAGAGCATTATTAGTATTTATTATAGATTATAAGCAAGATATAGATAGATTTAGGGTTTTGTGTGAATAGTAGCTATTCATCCCAATCTTCCAGATTTCTTTAATAAGTGATTAAATTGATGTTAGAAAACATATTAGGATTCTAAAAGATTATTAGAATCATAAGGATTTACCATGTACGAATATTATTGGGCATAAACCCTAATTGTGAGTATTTGGGAATTAGACATAGGAGAAGAGAACTCAAGGAAATAGAGACGATTATTGAATATATAAGTAATTAAGGAAAATACAAGGATAATTTGCTTTGATGTAATGTAATATCTGCCATTTTTTGTAGTATTTTATTAAATGGTATGTTTGGAGAGTTGCTTAATTTCAAATATAAGAATGTTTGAGAATTCCAGAATTTCTGATTTTTCAGTTGTAGGAAATTGTGAGGTTGATTGCATGATCTTAAAGAAATAATTTGATAAAGTGTAAAACATGAAAGTTGTGAGTTTATGTCTTAACTATAATTTTGTAAATTGGCTTGGCAAAAAAATTCTGTGTGTATGATGAGTTATACCTATTTGATTAAGGCTGGTCTAGTTGAGTGTTTCTGCAGAAAGGCTGTGTCTGTTTGAATTTACTGAGAATGACTGAGATATATTTAGCTAAAGGTGTAAACATGAAAAATGTTTCTTTTTGTGTTGTGGTGTTGGCTGTAAAATTTCAGAATTTGTGGATAAGTATATCTCAGTGGAGAGTGGATTTTCTCAGGATTGTTCGGATGGATTTTAAGACAGTAAGTCTAGATGTCTTTTGGAGAGTCACCATGTTTTGTGTAATTGTCTTACTGATTTGAATTTTGGATATGTTAAGCCCCTGCATGTATATTTTAAATGGCAAAAAGAATTAGTAAGTTTGGATATTTGTAGCTCTTTTGTGAGCTGGTTAAGTCTAAGTTGCCGAGGAAGAGTTTCAACTTAGTAGGATCTGGTTAAGGCGAGCCGGCAAAATGCGAAGTGGCATTTTATGAGCTGACAATGCTAAGTGGCGAAGTGGCGAGGTGAAATTGCCGGAGTGGCAATTGGCGAAGAAGCATATGCGAGGAAGCATGTGCAAAGAGGTTTGGCGAAGAGGTTTGGCAAAGAGGCTTGGAGAAGAGGTTAGGCGAAGAGAAAAGGCGAGGGGGCATTATGAGAAGAGGCATTATGCGAAGAGGGAATGTGCGAAGTGGCAGTTTGTGAAGCAGAGTTTAGCGAAGAGGCAAAGAGGTAAAGAAGCAAAGAAGTGAAGTGTCATATGCGAGGAAGAGTTCGCGAGGAAAGTCTGGCGAGGCAGCATATGCGAGGTGACATATGCGAGCTGGAATAGCGAGGTGGCAGTACCAGATTAGTTTGGCGAGCTGAAAAGTGCGAGCTGGATAATGCGAAGTGAGAATGGCGAGCTGGCTTATGCGAGGTAGCGTTGCCGAGGCAGGATTGGCAAAGCGAGCTGGCAAGCGTGTTTTCTAGGGCAGTGGTCTATTTAACCCTAGCAACCCCAGTAGCATTTTCACGATTTTTCCTTCCTTCTTTCTTCGTTAAATTCAGTCTTTTCTCATATTAGTCTCATTTTATTTTCTAAGGCATTAATACTCAAATTAATGCATTATACCTCTAGATTATTCTATATTAAGGCAGAAATCATCAGTTTAAGTAAGGAATTTCAGAAATTTCAGTGTTGAGGAAAATAAGGTAAATTTTCTTCTTAAG